>VSMD01059085.1:0-35158 GCA_008750895.1 Mirza zaza
GTGTGGGTGGGTGTGGGTGTGTGTGGGTGTGTGTGGGTGAGAGAGAGAGAGAGAGAGAGAGAGAGAGAAGGGGGTTGGGAGAGAGCAGGGAGATGGCATGGCATCCCAAAGAAAGAGATGGGAGATGCCATCTGCTTTTATGGAGACAAAGAGAAAAATAGTAATTGTTGTGGAGTAATTAGTAGACAGTCACCAGAAGTCGTTATGTCAAGTTGTCCGTCTTTCTTGTTTCTTCTGTTCCTGGAGACTTGGTTGTCTATGACATGTAGTCAGGTCTGTCACTGGATGAGATTTTGCCCCTCGGAGTCTAGGGAGGAAACGAAAGCCTAGAGTTTACACCCCTACTATCTGGTCTGGGAGCTTCTCAGGAATACCTTTAGGCTGCAGAAACAAATTCTAAAGGCTGTGAGCCTGGTGAATAAGAAGAGAAAGATTTACACTTCCTTTCACTCTTTTCTGATGTTTTGTGAAAACAGAGTCCCAGCAGGTTGCCTTCCAGCAGAGAGGGCTCAGAGGATTGATCTTTAGCTGTTATTAGATATTTTCCTGTTATTTCAGCAAGGGAGTCCTTACAGTTAGAGGCTTATACAAGACAATCCCTGGTTTATGATGGTTTGATTTATGATTTTCTGACTTGACAATGGTGTGAAAGGGACACACGTTCAGTAGAAACTGTACTATGAACTTTGAATTTTGATCTTTTCCTTGGAATTTTGGTTTTGATCCTTTCCCTGGGCTGTCGTCAAGCAATACAATACCCTCCCACCATGCTGGACAGCCACGGGAAGCCGCAGCTTCTAGGAGATCCCGAGGGTAAACCACAGGTACTCCGTGTTGCCCGATGATTTCCCCAACCGCAGGCTAATGTAAGTGTTCTGGGCACGGTCAGGGTAGGCTGGGCCAAGCTGTGACGTTCCCCGGTGAAGGCAGCCAAGGTGCTCGCCACCCTGTGGTTTGCCGAAAACTCACAGACATGAGGCTGATTGACTACTTGGAGGAAAAGGTACAAATTTATTTAATGTGTATGCATGGGAGCCTTCAGACTGAAAACTCAGCTCCCAAAGGAGGTTTAGAAGCCTACAGGCCTTTCTGGTAAAACGGGTTATGGGAGGGGGAAAGAGGAATTCTGTCAAGGGGCAATAAAGGATGACTAGGGAGGTTAAGTGGCGGGGGAACAAAGATTAACTAGTAAATAGTTCCCTTTGGAACTTGAATGAGTCTGAGAGACAGAAAATTATCTTCTTAAAGAGTCTATGCAGTTGTGCTCACATTCCCGCTCTTGCAGGGAGGGGAAGAAAAGAACAATTGTTCTCCTAGTTTGGTCTGGATTTTAGGCAGATAAAAAAGTTGAAGTTGGCCAGAGGTGGTGGCTCACGCCTGTAATCCTAGCACACTGGGAGGCTGAGGCAGGCGGATTGCTTGAGGTCAGGAGTTCGAAACCAGCCTGAGCAAGAGTGAGACCCGTCTCTACTATAAATAGAAAGAAATTAATTGGCCAACTAATATATATAGAAAAAAAAACTAGCTGGGCATGGTGGTGCATGCTTGTAGTCCCAGCTACTCTGGAGGCTGAGGCAGAAGGATCGCTTGAGCCCAGGAGTTTGAGGTTGCTGTGAGCTAGGCTGACGCCACAGCACTCACTCTAATTTGGGCAACAAAGTGAGACTCTGTCTCAAAAAAAGAAAAGTTGAAATTTTTCAACTCTTTGGTGAGAGCCAATGGTCAGGGAAGGAGGCGGAGGGTCAGAGAGACTTTTTTTCAATCACTCCAGCATGGCCGGGCGCGGTGGCTCAAGCCTGTAATCCTAGCTCTCTGGGAGGCCGAGGTGGGCGGATCCTTTGAGCTCAGGAGTTCGAGTTCGAGACACTCCAGCATGTCAAAATGCCATATTTTGGTTTCTGAGCCCCAACAGTAGGTTAGGTAAGTTAAATACATTTTCACCTTATGATATTTTCAATTTACGATGGGTTTATCAGTACCTAACCTCATCATTAAGTTGTACCTGTATAGCTAACTTAGTAGGGAAAGGGAGGGGCGGGGAAAGGGCTTCTATGGAAAGAAGAAATAGGTTTCTTTAGGGTTTTTAGGAGAACAAATGGGAACTGGGAACGTTTGTAATTGTTTATGCAGGAGCAAGTGGTCTTTCCGTTTTCTCCAAGGCCATGAGATTCCCCAGGAAAGGGAATTTATGGTAGGTTTGTTCTTAGTCTCTCTCCTGGGGTAGATCCACCCATGAAGAAGGAATTTCTGGCAGCTTAATTCCCAAAAGTTGCTGCCTTTACTCAGATAAGGGAAGCTCCAAGAAGACTTCTTCCTGCATCTGTTGACTCTCAATGTCTTCCACTGAAAATAATCTTCATACCAACTCTGGGGTCAGGGTAGGCCCCCCGAAGTGTTTAAGCTGAGACCTGAAAGTTGAGTTGAAGGAATCTTGTTGAAGGAATTAAGGCAGAGGTGTCTCCAAGGGAGGCAGTGGCTCCCTGTCCCTGCCCCCGGGGCCTGGCTGAGTCACTGGACACCTGGATGGGAAGTTGTGGAATGTGAGCTTTAACGTGCATCCCAGTCCTAAAACTCTCTGGATTTTCTTGAGACAAAAGGGAGATGAAAATAAAAGTTGGGGCTCAACACTGGGCTGCGAGTCCGGATGGCTGAGTGAGACCTGCCTGCCCATCCGCTGTGTGGTCTCAGGCAGGTCATTTAACGCCTCTGAGCCCCAGTTTCTCATTGGCGAAATGGGAGTAATACGCTAACCTCAAAGCGTTGTTGTGGGGTCAGATGAGCCCATGTCTAAGAAGGCGGGCCGCGGGCACTTGGGAATTGTGAGCAGAATGCGCAGTCCAGCTTTAGTTCATGTCTTGGAATCAAGGGTGCAAGAAGGGCAGAAGTGAGGAGGGGGAAGGGACTGGAGTCCAGTGACACGCAGTGGTCTGTCCCAGTCTCTCTCTGGCACAGCCAGGCCAGCCAGGCAGGGCCCGGATATAGGGGAGGAGAGTGAGACAGCCAAGAAGGTTCCGGAAGCGGTGCCTGAGGGCCAGGGTTCGAGCACCATAGGGGCCAAATACCAGTCTTCTTGGCCAAAGGGCCCAAGGCCATCGTGAGAAAGAGGGTGCGCCATCCCGGGGAGGAGTGAGCCGAGACCGTCGGGGGAGAGAGGGCCAGGGCCGCGTGGGGCGGAGGGGCAGAGACGCGGTCCGCAAGGCGCCCCCTGTCGGCGGGGAGGAACCGGCCCCTGCGCGGTATTTGGTTGTGCCGCGCCCTCTGCTGGTGCGTGTGTGAACTGCACGCACCTGTCACAGACGCCCGGAAAATCCGCCGCCACCGCTCATTCCCCCTGCACCCAACCCAGCACGGGACACCCGCGGACAGAAACGGGCAGCCTGGGCGCCAAAGCTGGGGTTTGATTTTGGTGGCGGATATCAAACTTCAGGTCATTTTACCCAAAAGCTCCCTCTGAAAAAAATAAATTATATGATGAACTCGTGTAGTGCTTACGACCTGCCAGGCACTGTTTTATAAGTACCTTACGAATGCCACCTAATTTATCATTCACAGTCGCTCCGTGAGTAAGGTCGATTAGTACACCCATCTTACAGAGGAGGAAACTGACGCCGGGGGTCGCACGCTGATGTGCCACACAAGTGGCAGGCTGGAGGTCAGCCCTGGCAGCCCGGCCTCGGGGTGTGTCCCTTCACCCTCTCAGCACACTGCTCCTCTTTTTTTTGCTTCTTAATAGGACAGCTTTATGGAGGTATAATTTACATACCACACAATGTACGCATTTAAGGCGTGCAGTTTAGTGGGTTTCAGTATTGTCGCGGATGTGTGCAACCATCACCACAGTAAATTTTAAAGCATTCTTGCCACCCCAAAAAGAAGCCCCATATCCCTTAGCAGTCACTCCCCTCCCCACCCTCCCATCCCCAGGAAACCCCAGTGTACTTTCTGTCTCTAGGGTTTCGCCTAATCTGGACGTTTCATGTGAATGGAAGCAGATAGCATGGGATCCTTTGTGACTGGCTTCTTCCCCTTGAGTGTTTTCAAGGTTCATTCATGCTGTATTTGTATCAGCCCTTCATTCCTTCCAGTCTGAATACTACTCCATTGCATGGATGTATCACAGTGTGTTTATCATTCATCCATTGCTGGACAATTGGGTTGTTCACACTTTTCAGCAATTATGAATAATGCCGCTATGAACTTTCACGTACAAGCTTTGGGGGGACACATGTTTTCACTCCTCTTGGGTGTATACCTAGGAGTGGAATTGCTGGGTCACATGGTAACTCTATGTTTAATGTTTTTAAGGAACTTCCAGACTGTTCCCCTCATTATTTTTGTTTTTAAAGATGAGAACACTGAGTAAGGCCCAGAGAGGGAGGGGACTCTCCAAGGTCACACAGCAAGGTAAGGAGAGAGCCAGAGAGGAAAAAGTGGTAGAGGTTCACAGCTGATGCAAAAAGAGCTAGGTTCCAGGCTGTGATCGTCCCAGACAGGTTTCCCAACTGCACAAGTGCCTGGTGGGAAGATATCTGAGACTCGTGCAGAGTGCAGGGTGATGCTTTATGGTGCAGGACTGTCGCTCTTGCAGGGGGCATCCCTGCCCATCCTACCCCCAAATGCCAGTTGAATCCCTCGTCATCACAACTGCGAAAAGCTGCCCCACAACTTTCCAAAGTGTCCCATCAGAGTGGTCCCACCCCTTGGAAGCCAAGCTTTAAACACCTGCTGCTTCGGATTCTCTTCCTGCCTTCTCACCCGCCCCCATCCCTCCCAGCCTGGGGAGAAGAGCTTCCTGCTCTCTCCACGGGGATTCC
This sequence comes from Mirza zaza, assembly GCA_008750895.1. Taxonomy (NCBI): domain Eukaryota; kingdom Metazoa; phylum Chordata; class Mammalia; order Primates; family Cheirogaleidae; genus Mirza; species Mirza zaza. Next base: position 4,815 of record VSMD01059085.1, read on the forward strand.
ATTGAATCTGCTTTCTATGTCCTGAGATCTCCTTGAAGCTTACCTATGAAACTCAAGAGCAGAGGCTCCTTCTTTGTTCTCTGTTTGGGGCCACCTTCCTACCCCTTCTGGGATAGCCCGGCTGGATGGAGGAGATGGCAAAGGGTAAAAGGAGATGTGGGAAAAGCAACCTCTAGTTACTATTCAGAGACGATTCTCCCACCATCCACTTCCTGGGGGAACAACATGAACAGAGGACAAAGGCAGCCAGTGTGGAGAACACGTGTTCTCAGTGACCTCCAGGAGGCAGGCTTCGCCCCAAGGGAACCGGGAAGGAAAGGTGCCTCATGCCTGGGCTGCTCAGAGAATGCAGGGGTGAAGGAAGGAGCAGGGAGAGGGGAGTACGGGAAGTCTGGGCCCAAAAGACAAGAGGCGAAGTGAGTAAAGAATAAATATGGAGGCTGGCAGTGTGGCTGCCTTCCCTGCTCCCCTCACGGCCTCTCTTCCTGGAGGCCACCTGTGGTCCCCAAACTTCTTTGGTGGCCTACCCATCAGTTAAAAAAAAAAAGGTGAGCACCAAATCTCATTTGTTCATGCATTTATTTATTTATTTATGTAAACAAATCCCCATAAGGGTATTTACCTATTATGTATACATGTATAATGTATCTATTACAACAGAAGTCTTCAAATTTGGGTACACAGACCCCTAGAGTTTGGGAATTTATTTCTTGTTCATCACTTGCCATGTATTCTCTTTTCCTAAAATTTGATGTGTCTGAGGATAAACTGGCATTCACAGAAGTCTTCTCCCACCTAACAGAAGAAATCCACCCCCTCACTAACCCACATCTCACCAAGGTGAGAACCTTGGGCAGGGGGTGAGAGGTGTCTCACACAGAAATGATTCAAAATATTGATTTGGCAAAACCTCCTTTAAGGACTATAATCGAAGCACCATAAATGTCTGGGGCTCCATGTTTTATACAGGGTGTGAAGTTTGGCATTGGGAATGGGGTACCACAGCCCGCGTCGTAGAGGAGACTAGCAAGGTGGGAGTGTGACAATTTTTGTTTGATGGCCTGTCCTCTTTCATAAAATGCATGGACATAAAATGCATCACTCTTTTTTTTTTTTTTTTTTGAGACAGAGTCTCACTTTATTGCCCAGGCTAGAGTGAGTGCCGTGGCGTCAGCCTAGCTCACAGCAACCTCAAACTCCTGGGCTCAAGCAATCCTGCTGCCTCAGCCTCCCAAGTAGCTGGGACTACAGGCATGTGCCACCATGCCCGGCTAATTTTTGCTATATATATTAGTTGGCCAATTAATATCTTTCTATTTATAGTAGAGATGAGGTCTCGCTCTTGCTCAGGCTGGTCTCGAACTCCCGAGCTCAAATGATCTGCCCACCTCGGCCTCCCAGAGAGCTAGGATTACAGGCTTGAGCCACCGCGCCTGGCCAAATGCATCATTCTTGACAGAGCTTCCCTAGAGAGTAAAGCAAAGAAGCCCTGGCAAGAGACACTGAGGCTGAAAATAGCTTTTTAAAAGACGTTTAAACATGAGCAATTTTTTCAGCTAATCTCAATAGGGCAAAATGCAATTTAGAACAGCAGAAGCAATATTGGTTCATGACACTCTTCAGAGCAACTACAATGTTTGTTGGGGGCTACTCAGCATTTCAAAATGCTTTAGATAAAACAAAACCCCACAGATTAAACCTTAATTTCTTTCAGATTGAGTGTGTATTATTCTATGATGTTGCTAAAACTTATTTATTTATTTATTTATTTTTTGAGACAGAGTCTCACTCTGTTGCCTGGGCTAGAGTGTGGTGGCATCAGCCTAGCTCACAGCAACCTCAAACTCCTGGGCTCAAGCAATCCTCTTGCCTCAGCCTCCCGAGTAGCTGGGACTACAGGTATGGACCACCATGCCCGGCTAATTGTTTCTATATATTTTTAGTTGGCCAATTGATTTCTTTCTATTTTTAGTAGAGACAGAGTCTCGCTCTTGCTCAGGCTGGTCTCGAACTCCGGACCTTGAGCGATCCTCCCGCCTCAGCCTCCCAGAGTGCTAGGATTACAGGCGTGAGCCACCACACCCGGCCACTAAAACTGATTTTTATATAATCATATGAAATATTTATTCTGATTGTAATCAATCCTCATTTTATCTTTAAAAATGTTTTTATGTTTTCTACTTCCTATTTTTTAAATTTATGTGCCAGAAAAATTAAATTTTAACATTCTTATATATTTCTTTCCTCCTCCCTGAAATACACAGAAAATGTTTAATCCCGATGATGTCCTACAAAATTAATGTAATTATTCTGATTTTTACACTTGATTCTTAGGTAATTATTCTCATAGATTAGACATCAAAATTGGAAAATTCACATATATACACATTTACTCAAGAATACTATACATTTTCTCATACTCCTTCACGTATAACTCATATTTTTAGCTACATTATTTTGCCTTATTTAAAATTAAGTAAAGAGAAACAAATACTAATTTTTCTTGTTTTATAACTTATTGTAAAATAAATGTATTATTTTAATTTTATCTTAACTGCTTTTGATCATTTGTCTTATGAGATGTAATATATAATTTATTTCTCAGTCATTTTAAAGATAATATTCCTTAAATTACATATTAAGAGGTTTATGTACTTGACAAGTGAAGCCGAGGTGTTTTTTTCTCACAGGAAATAAATCTGATCTGGCTGAGCGGCTTGAAGCTGAGCACTATTTGTCAATTGGACATTTTCCAGAAACAGGCTGCTCTGAAACTCTGGGGCTCCATGATCTTGACAAAAATGTATTTAAAGGAGCTTATGTGATAAAAACATCTTATAAAAAATAATGTACCTATATAGGTGTAGTGAAATTAATGATATTAAAATTATTCTGGTCCTTTTTCAGGCTAGCAATTTAAATTCTGAGTGTAGAAGTAACAGGTATCGTGAATAATCCTTGGCAAATCATGGCAAAGCCTTTTGACTGCATTTCCCAGAGTTTGAGAAACTGAATGACCCTGATAACTGGTGAACAAATTGTTTTGCACATCCAATGTTTTCCAGGTCCTTGCGATCACACTGAAGAAAGACCTAGTTCAGTGTACCGTTAGTAATAGATCTTGCTGATCAGTCACTATGTGATTTTCAGTTTATGATACAGAAGGATTTAAAAGAGTTGAGTGACAAAATTCTTTCCTTTCCTATTTATATGAACAAGACTTCTCAGCCCAAACATCTGCAAAAATAACAGGTAAGAATAGAATTGGTGCTGAACCTTGTCTCATTCTGACAATGTCACATGCCTGGATAGATGAGATGAGAGAGGACGTGTCTGTCAGCTCGTTACAAAACATATTTCCTATAAAGGTTTACTCTTTAAGTCTCAAAAACTAACTTATCACAAACTGTAATACCATATAGCATTTTGATCAATTATGTACTAGCAATAATTGATAATAACTCAAAATCCAGAAAACACTTTTAGCACATAGTGCCCTAAAGACACACAAAATAAAACACATTTTAAAATTCTGAGTTATATACAAATTTTTGTAGAAATGTAGGAGAGATTGATCAATAAAATATTTTCAATATTTTATTAAATGTTTAATGTCATAAAAATACATGATATTAGTATAAAAGTACATGCGAGAAGTGGAATGGAAATATTATCTTCGAAGGGAAAAGAGAAGGAAGCGAATATTTCGATGTTAAAGAGCCCGTACATAGTTTTGAATGGATTATAGTATATATCAAACTATCCTGATAGAGTCCATTGTGTATATATTTTAAAATGTCAACACTTAAGGCTTTCTTTTTTAAGGATTTTTTAAAATTTATTTTTTATTTGTATATATTTATGGGGTACAATGTAGCACAATGTTTCTACATTGATGTACTACAGTGTGGAGAAGTCAGGGCCTTCAGTGCATCCAGAGTAACATATATCGTACCCACCCAGCAACCTCCCATCAGCCATCCTTCTTCCACTGCCCCCACCTCTCTGAGTCTCCATCGTCCATTGTTCCACACTCTGCTTCCCCATGCGCACATCGTTTAGCTCCCACTTATAAGCGAGAATATGCAGCGTTTGTCTTGCTGTGTCTGCATTGCTTCATTTAAGATAATGGCCTTCAGGCTGGGCACGGTGGCTCACGCCTGTAATCCTAGCACTCTGAGAGGCCGAGGCGGGCGGATCGCTCGAGGTCAGGAGTTCGAGACCAGCCTGAGCAAGAGTGAGACCCCCGTCTCTACTATAAATAGAAAGAAATTAATTGGCCAACTAATATATATAGAAAAAAAACTAGCCGGGCATGGTGGCGCATGCCTGTAGTCCCAGCTACTCGGGAGGCTGAGGCAGGAGGATTGCTTGAGCCCAGGAGTTTGAGGTTGCTGTGAGCTAGGCTGACGCCACGGCACTCACTCTAGCCTGGGCAACAAAGTGAGACTCTGTCTCAAAAAAAAAAAAAGAAAGAAAGAAAAGAAAAGAAACTAATACCGTTAGTAAGTGACGGAGGCCAGATTCAAGCCCTGGTAGTCTGATGCCAGCGTCAGCTGGGCTCCCCACTATGGGTTATGTTGATTTGCCTCTAAGCCCTGAGCTTCCTCTGGGAGTTACATGTCTATTTCTGACTCCTTCACTATGTGGTATCTCTAGTCTCCATCCCCTACTGTTCCTACCTCAGGGCCTTTGCATGGGCTGTTCCCTTTGCCTAGAAAGCTCTTCCCCCACATATCTGAATAGCTTACTCCCTCGTTCCTTCAGATTTTTGGTCAAATATCATCCTATTTAAAGTTAAAATTGCCTTACCACCAGCCACCGCATGCTCCTAATCCTGTTTAATTTCTCCATGGCATTTATCACATTGTGGTACACTATATACTTTACATACTCATTTGTTTATTGGAAAATCTATTAGGCAAAGGATTTTTTGTTTGTTCAATCACTGCAGTATCCCTGGAGGAGATCCTGGAGCATGTACGTGCTCAGAAGTTATTTGCTGAATGAATCTTGAGGTAGGATAAAGAGGTACGAGATACGGATGGAAAGAGAAGTGGGATGTTGAAATGTGGCAGAGGTCAAGTAACAAGACTTGACCACTGAGCTGGCTGGGTTTGGGTGAGGGAGGAGAGGCTTCTGCTACACATACTCAAACACAAGTGTATGTATAAATATGGTATATGATTATATACATTTATAAACATACATATACATTATTGACAAAGTATGAAATTTGATACTGTGTTTAAATTCCTATATATCCTAAAGGCAGGCTAGGTAAATTACATATATATATATATATATTTTTTTTTTTTTTTTTTTTTCTGAGACAGAGTCTAATTCTGTTGCCTGGGCTAGAGACTGCTGTGTCGTCAGCCTAGCTCACAGCAACCTCAAACTCCTGGGCTCAAGCAATCCTCCTGCCTCAGCCTCCCGAGTAGCTGGGACTACAGGCATGCGCCACCATACCGTGCCAATTTTTTCTATATAATTTTAGTTGTCCAGCTAATTTCTTTCTATTTTTTTAGTAGAGACATGGTCTCACTCTTGCTCAAGCTGGTCTCCAACTCCTGAGCTCAAACGATCTGCCAGAGTGCTAGGATTACAGGTGTGAGCCACCCATGCCCAGCCTCAAAATATATATATATTATTTTCAGAAGTAAGAAAGATAAAAGTAATAAATGTGACTGTTCATAATCTTCCACTTTCTCTCAGTGCCACCCCCTCTTTCTAAAGCAGAAGGGTCCTTCCTGCCTGGGTCAGTTCCTGTGCTCCTTTCCCAGGAGAATCCAAGACATAGGCAAAATGTAAATAAAACTAAAGAGAGCAGAAAAATTAAGCTTATCTACATAATGAATGACTAAGAGAAGTGTTGGAGAGACTGCCTGGGGGCACTCAGCACTTGGGGAGGTTGGACGTTGCAAGTGGGAAAGAGGGACAGTTGCAGAGATGGCTGTGGGGGGCGGCTATTGAGAGTGTCAGCCACAGGAGGAAGAGATGAAGAGTGTTGCTGTGCATTAAGAAGGCACCTCCTATCATGGCATGTCCTCCAGAATTTGTCTTCTTAAGTTTGATTGTCAGCCTATATTTCTCAGAATGTTGCTGTCTTAGAAACCCTATACTTCCTCAGGTTAGACACAGATTGCCTGGACATGCCATACAATGCTAGCATTGCTTTTGGCATTTGTGACTGGATAGTTGTCTTGCTTCTTCCTCCTCTGTGAATTCATGTATTGTATCATGTAGACGAGATGCCAAATTTGTTAAAGGAGGTAGACAGTGCCAAGACTTCAATTACAGTGTTTTAGTGATCATGAAAAGGAAGGAAGGAGTGTGCCTGTTGTGTTATAATAAGTGAAATATTTTGTTTCATGACTAAAATGCCTAGATTAAGCTGCAGAGAAGGAAAGAAAGAAGAAAGAAAGAAAAAGAAAGAAAGAAAGAAAGAAAGAAAGAAAGAAAGAAAGAAAGAAAGAAAGAAAGAAAGAAAGAAAGAAAGAAAGAAAGAAAGAAAGAAAGAAAAGGTTACCAAAAGAAAGACCCATCTCTCCCTTTTAGCAAGACAGCATTTTGACCACCTGTTGTTATGGAAATTTCCAGAAACAGAAGGGATGCTGGTCATCTTTCTGATGTCCTGGAGAGTGTGATAAAGGATGAACTTTACCTGGTAGGTTCAGCATGAGGAATTTTAAGATAGCATTTGGCATCATCACAAGGCACACGTGGGCCATCAGAAAAAAATAGGTTTAGCGACCACTCATTAGGCATAGAAGTACTCCCAGATGAGCAGGTTAATGCCAGAGATCGAATATCAATGTGTTTGTGCAAAAGCATAAGTCAATGTCACAGTTCCAAATGTCATTCCAGTTTTTAGAGCAATGTCAAGTCACTCCCACTTATAATTTTTTGCATAATTTAAATAGCTTATATTTTAACAGCTGTCCTAGTTCTTTGACAGTGTTGTTGTCTTAAGTTGTTGACAAAAGCTTAATGATGGGTATTCAAAGCTTTTTTTTCAAGAAAAACATTTATAAGGTTCACACATCACGCTTATTAATTACTTTGATGCCACAACCCGTACAAGCGCTTGGAGCGCAACTTTGTCCGTGCTGGATTTGGTTCCTGTCGGCTCCCGTAGCGTCGCTCAAAAAACTTCCGCCTCGACTGGCCGCTGTGATAGATGCACTTCCGGCAGCGGCAGCTCGAGCGACCGAGGCAAGATGGTGAGTGACTAAGGGTTTCTTTTGACTGGAGGTCGCAGCGGCCCGAGGCGAGAGAACAAGGCGGCTGCCGCGGGAACTCGGTCCGCCCTCTCCTTCTCCGCCGGTTCGGTCTCTTCGGCCGACGGAGGCTTCCGGAGACGGCGCTCAGGTCCGCCGATGGCCGGGGCCGACCAGCGGGCCTCGCACAGGGACCCTGGAGCCGGGGCTCTGCGCGGGGGGTCCCGGGGCAGGCGTGTGAGGCGGCTGGGCCCGGCAGGTCGCTGGCTTTGTTTCTCCACCGACCAGGGCCCTGCTGACCGGCGCGGGAAGTTTCAACGGGCGGTTTCAACTGTCCCTCCTTCAGTAACTCGGCCAAATGCTTTCTGAGCGGTGCAGGCAGTAGTGGTTGGAATAGAGAAGAGGGTGAGATTCGTCCCAGCTGAGGAGGGGAGAGCGGAGTCGTGGAGGCCGTTTGGAGTGGGGGACATTTGACAGAGTCGTTGTCTTAAGTTGTTGACAAAAGCCTAACAATGGGTATTCAAAACTTTTTTCGAGAAAATTATGTATAAGGTTCACATTATTAATTACTTTGATGCCATAATTCCCCTTTACAAGCCTTTGGAGCGCAACTTCGTCCGTTAAAGACTTAAGCTGTTAGGACGGGCAGGGCTTGGAGGGAAAGGTCCCGCGTGCATTAGTAATAATAAAAACGGCTAGCATTGATTCACTAATTCACTAAGCAAGTATTTATTGAGTACCCGCCTTTTGTTTGTTCGGCTAGGGTCGTTCCAGACACTGAGGATACAGGGGGTGAACAGGAATGGTGAGGTCCCTGCTTTGGTGGAGTTTACATTCTAGAGGAGAAAGCAGACCGTAAACAGACAAAAGAAATATATAGTATGATGTCAGAGAGTGGTGCGGGGAGGGATGGTGTGGCCATTGTTATATAGCTGTTGTATAGAAAGGGATAGGATGCCGAGGGGCGGCTGTTTTTGATACAGTGTCAGCAAAGGCCTTTCTGGGGAGGTGATATTTAAGCAGAGACCTAAACTGAGGTAGTAACCTGTATAACTATCTAAAGGGAACATGGTGCAGGTAGAACAGCAAGTGTAAAGAACCTGCGGTGGGAATGTGTTTAGCCTGTGTCATGAAGGGCCAGAAGGCCGGAGCACAGAGAGGTCTTCTTACTTGAGTAGAAGTCTAAGTATGTGCCAAGTACTTTTCCAGCATTTTCTCATTTATTCTTCACAACAGTCCCTTGAGGTAATGGTTATTGTCTTTATTTTGCCAAAGAAGAGACTGAAACACAGTAAGTGGCTGTGCTGGAACATGAACCCTGTCAGGCTTTTCTAGAGCAGTAGAGAAACACCCAGGTTTTGGTATCCAGCAGACCTGACGGTAATTCCTGGGTCAATCTCTGACAAGCTTTGTGACAATAGGCAAGTCACTTAACTTTTCTGGGTCTTGCTTTCCTTATCTGTAAATAAGGGGTAATGATAGTACCAGTCTCAAAGTGTTTATAAGAATTGAGATTACTCCAAGAATGTTAAGCACACTGCTTGGCATTTAGTAAGGGCTCAATAATGGATGTGCTTTGTTGTTGTTTGAGACTGAGAAACACATAAACTGCCCCAGAGGTGAAGAAGTGTGAGACCCATTCAGGAAAATGTCCTCCGCTGGGGCTAGACTTGGAGGATCATGAGAAAGGTAGATGATCCTGGAAAGACGAGTTGTAGTCAGTTTGGCAGGGGCCAGGCATGCCAAACTAAGAAGTTTGGACATTATGCTGTAAATGCTAGGGAGCACTTGAGGAGGAGAATGAAAGAATCAGCTGTTTGTTTTAGAAGCTGGACCCAGGAATCTCAATCAGGAAGCTAGAGTCCAAAAAAAGACAATAGTCTGGATGAAAACAGAGGTAGAGAAATGGAGATAGAAAATAGACAAAAGAGAGTAAAGAACCGAACCAAAATGGACTTGGACTCTTTCAGAGCCCAGATTTTGTGACCAGACTGACAAAGTCCTGACCCTGCCCTTTCTTACTTACCAGTAATATTGGTGAGTACTTCCTTAAGTCAAATAAATGCTAAGGGGTTTACATGTGTTACCTCATCTCCAGCATCGGAGAGGAGCCAGTATCCACCGTTTTCTGGTTAAGGACACCAAACCTCAAGGAGGTGACCTGACTTATCTGAGATCCCATAGCCTGTTGGTGATGGAATCAGAATTCAATCCTGGATTCATCTAATTCCACAGCCCATGTTCTCGTGCTTGTTGCAGTTTCTCATCTGTAAAGTGGGGATAATGAACCCTACCTTGGAGGATTATATGGAATTAATGAGATAGGGAAGGAAAAATGTCTAGTGCACAGTTGGGCACATAGTAAGCACCCCACAAACATTGGCTGCCCTAGCCATCAGCACATTTCCTTAGGAGGTATAAATGTTAAAGGCCAATAACTTGGATGGCCTGTTTCAGTATAACTAATTCTGTTACCCAGAATATCTCTGAGTTCTTAATTACTTTCTTCAGAATAAAGCACAAAGTTTTAAGAATCTTGAATGTGGGTAAATATATATGACATTGACTCTATTAGGTAACCATGATATGGTGGTTTTATCTTGATAACAAAACTGTTGGTGTATTAATTTAGAGGCGCTTAATTGGAGGTGATTTGAGGGAATTGAGTGGGCCCCTCTAATCAGTAAGTTCACTTATATTTAAAAATGCCACCATTTCTGAGACATTGCTCTGTGTTAAGCATTGTCCTATAACTGAATGGTCTGTTTTAAAATAAGAAATCTCATTGACCTTATTAATACACTAAGTTCTTAACACCTTAAGGTGATAACAGCTTTTCAGATTGAGAAGAAAGGCCTGCCTGAGAGCCCCCATGCTTTATAGGTGAGTGGTAGATGAGTTGCTATTAAAGGAAAGCCTTCTGGAATTTGGTGTTATCAAAGTAGGAGTAAATGACTGATAAATGGTTATTGAATATGTAAAGTGACTTGGCTTTCTTAGCCTGATTTCATGAGATATACTCTTGGTAGCCTCAGTCTGGTAGTGTTATATTAAAGAATGTCAAGCCCCATATCTTCCCTTCAAGAGAGAGTGATCTTAGAATCTCAGCCTCATTAGTTACATCTACTTCTCAGTAGAGTTTTTCTTGATTCTAAGATGCAGTTGATTGCCTGTTTCCCTGATAACAGCTTTTCAGGGAAAAAGAAATTCTACCACACTAAATGCACACATGGCTGCAAGGTACATCTTGGGTTCCAAAATGTTAAAATGAGGAAGAAGTGTTCGTGTTTTAGAATCACAGAACAGGCCTGGTGCAATGGCTCATGCCTGGAATCCTAGCACTTTGAGAGGCTGAGTCAGGAGGATCACTTGAGGCCAGGAGTTTGAGACCAGCCCAAGCAACTTAGTGAGACCCTATATCTACAAAAAATATAAAAATTAGCTGGGAATGCCCCTATAACCCCAGCTGCTTGAGAGGCTGAGGCAGGAGGACTGCTTGAGCCCAGGTGTTTGAGGTTGCAGTGAGCTATGATAAAGCGACTTCACTCTACCCCAGGCAATAAAGTGGGACCCCCCCCTCTCAAAAATATAAATAAAAATAGAATCACAGGACCAAAAAAAGGCTGTTCTTTTGAAGTGATCATATTCTGAATTTATGTCTGTGTCTGATTTTTTTCCCCAGGGTCAAAGTCAGAGTGGTGGCCATGGTCCTGGAGGTGGCAAGAAGGATGACAAGGTAAGTAAGTAGCAGATATGTACTGTATGTGAGCAAATTGTGGAAAATGTCATAGGTCTTAGCTAAGAAGTTTTTTTGGGGATACATGAATTTTAAAAAGTAAAATGATCCAGCAGTTTTTTAAAACTAGCCTGTCCTACAGATATAATACCCTTTTCATGTTTTAGAAAAGATTTATGGACCTAACCACCAGGTAAAGGAGTAAAGGTACCTCCTAAAGGTAGGAGGTAAAGCAGTAACATTACAGAACTATTAAAGTAAACGGCCTATAAATTTGGTGTTGAATATCCTAAGGTGTGAAGAATTGTCTCAAATTACTCAGACTTTTTTGCATAGAACTCACTTGTCATTTATGTGTATGGTAAAAAGATTATATTTATTTACCACAATTACATTTGCTTATTAAAATTGCAAGAATATGAAATCTAGTATTTTTTTTAAAGGACAGGTTTTTAGTAGCATCCTAAAAGATAAGGAAAATTGTGCCACCTGAAAATAGAAAATAGATGTTGGTGGTGCAGAAATAAATTTGTGTTTTAATATGATTTCTGTGTGATTTTTTTCTTTTTTCCCTGCTGTTGTAAAAACTCAAGGACAAGAAAAAGAAATATGAACCTCCTGTCCCAACTAGAGTGGGGAAAAAGAAGAAGAAAACAAAAGGACCAGATGCTGCTAGTAAACTGCCACTGGGTAATGACATGGTTTCTCCTTGCTGTCTTTTCCATTCTTAGGGAAAACCACCTCTGTGCATGTAGCTGAACGTCTGAAAGGGGAGACAGGAAATAGGGGAGTGGTTGAAGCTCTAGCTCTGTGATTGTAACCCATTCTGCCTAACTGTAATGTGTGGCATTCCTCTGGGCTGGCATACAAGTTACTCTTTGTTTTAAAATATAGTATTATACGAGTGTCTCACTTTAAGAAGTTCCATTAATTTTCTTTAAATAGCAAGCTCCTGTAGTCTCTTAAAGGTGTAGTTTTAGCTTACAAAACCCAGGTTGAATTTGAGTAACTCAGAAACACTTTATTTCATGAAATGAAATGCCATTGTATTGAAATTCAGATCATGTGATGCCTGAACTTAATTTTTCAATGGATTCCTGTTGAATATAACTCAAACCAGGTGACCTAACCCAGCCCACCTCTCCATTTTCAGCCCTGCCAATCTCTCTTGCTTGTCTGTCACACCATCACACTGCCTGCCTTGTTTTTTGACTCTTCTGCATAATAGGGCCTTTGCCCTTCCTTTTCCCTCTACATATAATGTTCTTCCCCCACTGGTTATTTTTATTGATTGATTGAGACAGGATCTTGCTCTGTCTCTTGGGATAGAGTGCAATGGTGTCATCATAGCTCACTGCAATGCAACCTCAAGTTCCCAGGCTCTAGTGATCCTTCTGCCTCAGCCTCCCGAGTAGCTGGGACTATAGTCATTTGCCACCATGTCTGGCTAATTTTTTCTGTTTTTTGTAGAGATAGGGTCTGCTGTTTTTCAGGCTGTTCTTGAACTCCTGGCCTCAAGTGATCCTCCTAAAGTGCTAGGATTGCAGGCATGAGCCACCACGCCCAGCTTTCCCCACTTTTCGTGGCTACCTGCATCTCATCATCCCTTCAGGCTTCAGCTCAAATACCTCCTTTACGCCATCTAAAACTGTCTTTCCCTACTTAAAAAAAAACTAAAAAGAAACATGTAAACAATTTTTTAAAAAATATTATTCAGTTAAGAACAAAGGGAATCAAATAGTAAAACCAGTCATTAATCTACCAAATGAATCAATATGGTATTGGTACAGAAGGAGACAATAGGTCACCAGAACAGAGCAGGAGGTCCAAAAATCAAGTCAAGTTATATGGACATTTCATATGTTAAAGGTGACATTTCAGTTCTGTGGGGAATAGAATGAGTTATTTAATATAAATGGCATTTTAAAATTTTTGTCTATAGAGAAAATGAAATTAGATCTCTTGTCTCTTGTCAGATGGATTACAGCTATATACAGGAAAATAAATGAAAATTCAGGAATATATTTAACCTTAGGGAAGAAGCAGCTTTTTGAAGTAGGTGAGGAAACCCAGAAATCATAAAAGAAAAGGTTGACATATTGGTCTATATAAATGATAAAATTCCTGTGTGGCATGAGACTTCAAAACAAAGCCAAAAGAAACAATAAAATGTGGAAAAAATATTTTCCATATATGTGATAAAGAGGGTTAATATCCCTGGTATTTCAAAATTCTACAAATAGATGAGTATACAGCTAGCTTGCAACAGTGTATAGTGTCTGAGCAACAAACGTAACTTTTTATCAGCACCTATGGGGAAAAATAAACCAAACTGTCTTTTGGGTCAATGGCTTTTCTCCTCTTTAAGTATATAGACTATTCAGGCAGTGCAAATCATTTTGGACTAGCTATTTGGTCATAGACCTCACCCGTTTTCAAATGCATGCTTATAATGGCCAAACTCCTCTTTCCTTTTTGGTACATGCTTGCTTAGGGTTACCACACTTTGAATTTTTCAGAATCTATCCAACTGAAAAAGAGTCCACTGATAGGGTCTCAAAATTATTTAACCACTTTGGTACAGTGCTCACCGGCTGGGAAACCTTGCCCACAGCCAGCACTCATAGTCCATACGGTAGTTTGTGCTGTGTGTTGACAACGAATCCATTTTGCTCTTGTGTGATGAGGAAAGCTTGTTTCACTTTACAGGCAGCTGTACTTGTAAAGGTATAGGTAATGTATAGGTAATATATACATATATGTTTTCATTACATTATTTTTAAATGTTCACAATTTTATTTTGATTAATGAAAAATTAGAAAAGTCATATCATGGCTGTCGGCTAAAGTCGCTGTGCGCGTTCATCCGTGGCTATCAACTATAGTCGATGCAAATACCGAAGTGGTTAAGTAATTACATCAGAAGACTGATCCCAAGTTTCCTGGCACACTGTTTTCTATGGATCTCTGAGACAGTCCTTTTTGTTGAAGACAACGCACTATGACCTAAAGCTGATTTGCAAGCTTTTTTTTTTCTTTAGACAGACTCTTACTCTGTTGCCCAGGCTAGAGAGTGCTGTGTCGTCAGCCTAGCTCACAGCAACCTCAAACTCCTGGGCTCAAGCAATCCTGCTGCCTCAGCCTCCCGAATAGCTGGGACTACAGGCATGTGCCACCATGCCCGGCTAATTTTTTCTATATATATGTTAGTTGGCCAATTAATTTCTTTCTATTTATAGTAGAGACGGGGTCTCGCTCTTGCTCAGGCTGGTTTCGAACTCCTGACCTCGAGCAATCCGCCCGCCTCGGCCTCCCAGAGTGCTAGGATTACAGGCATGAGCCACCGCGCCCAGCCTGCAAGCTCTTTTAGAAAAGCATCAAAGTAAAATAAAAACTATAGATGGAAAAAAAAACCTTATTTTCTTAATTGCAAACGTTAAGCTCTAAGTATAATAAAACTTTATTTTAATTATAGTGACACCTCACACTCAGTGCCGGTTAAAATTATTGAAGTTGGAGAGAATTAAAGACTATCTTCTCATGGAGGAAGAATTCATTAGAAATCAGGAACAAATGAAACCATTAGAAGAAAAGCAAGAGGTAAGTTGAAAAGTTACCATAATTTTCTTTTTTTCTTTTACAGATTGAGTATTTAGAACCTAAAATTATCAACAAATGAGATTTAAGTAGTTGACCCTGTCCAGGCTTTTTTTTTTTTTTTTTTTTTGAGATTGGGTCTTGCTCTGTTGCCCGGGCTAGAGTCTAGTGGCATTATTATAGTTCCCCATAACCTTGAACGCCTGGGCTCAAGTGATCCTCCTGCCTCAGCCTCCTAAAATGCTAAGACTGCAGGTGTGAGCCACCACACCAGCCTAGCTACCTTTTAAAAGTATCAGATGCTTTGTACATATAGTGAACTACTAGGATCATCTGTGTTTTAGGTCTAATCTGCTTTTTATTCTTGGCATTTTCTCATATAGGAGGAAAGATCAAAAGTGGATGATCTGAGGGGGACCCCAATGTCAGTAGGAACCTTGGAAGAGATCATTGATGACAATCATGCCATCGTGTCTACATCTGTGGGCTCAGAACACTATGTCAGCATTCTTTCATTTGTAGATAAGGACCTGCTGGAACCAGGCTGCTCGGTCCTGCTCAACCACAAGGTGAGGTGATAGTCTCTAAGAAAGCCCATAGGAGTGCTTTCTTTCTCCTTCCTCTTAGAAGGAAGGAGATCCTCTCCTTCCTTCCCTGTCCCATGGAAGGGAATTGCCAAAGCACTCCTAAGGGGGGAGAAAGATGCTGAGGTTGGCATTGCTTTGCTATAAACAGATTGAGTGAACCTCACAGTCCTGTGTTAAAGCTTGCTGTTTACTGTTAGGTGCATGCTGTGATAGGGGTGCTGATGGATGACACAGATCCCCTCGTCACAGTGATGAAGGTAGAAAAGGCCCCCCAGGAGACCTATGCTGATATTGGGGGATTGGACAACCAAATCCAGGAAATTAAGGTATGACGGGGAACCATCTCTGGGACTTCAGACTTTTGGTTTTTCCTGCTTGCCCTATTTAGTATACTTTGGAGTTGTTTTGCATGTTTGTTTGTTTGTTTTTATTGATCAAGCCAGTAGCTGACTGGGAGCTTGCCAGTTCTCGTATTTTTGTATTTGTTGATACTGAGTTAGGTAATAGAAATAACAATAAATTGTATGGTAGTACCTGCAGCAGCTGCAGCTTAATACTTCTTATATGTAATGTTTAATATATAGTCTGTGAATACATAATGTTTCCAGTTGTGTTGACTTCAGCTGTATCTGGAAACCTCCAGTATTTTATAGAGGTAGCATGTGTACCTGCACACGCTTACACAGCAGTGGGCTCTAGAACATAATCCCAGCCCCTCTGTGCTCCTGGACATTGTGGGAGATGTGGATATTGAGGATGGCGCTGGGTCAGCTCTCTGCATGTTCTTCCATTCATGGGGAAGTCATTCCGAGCTATCACAGATCTCCACTGGTGAGCTCAACTAGGAAATAGCCATAATGTCCCTCAGTGGGAACAGCAGTCAGGAAGACTTTCCCTGTCCTATCTGTAGTTTAATTGAAAAGGGTGAATTTTAGCTTTTCTTAAGTCTTAAATGTTGCTCAAGGTTGACTTCCACTGGAGAGTTAAAAGGGAAATTGGGTGCAATTAGGAAGAGGGGTGGGGTGCTGGGAGCTCAGATAGGAGAGGTATCCTCTTCAGTATGGCCTTGCTGCTAATGGAAGTCAAGCTCCTGGTCTTTAAGAAGAATAATTGAGATTTTTGCTTATTTTTATTGAAAGCAAGATATTCTCATGATGTCAATTAATAGATCTAATAATTTCAATAAGAAAGCTTTTTATTTTTACCAAGTATTTGTTTTCTATAGGAATCTGTGGAGCTTCCTCTCACCCATCCTGAATATTATGAAGAGATGGGTATAAAGCCCCCTAAGGGAGTCATTCTCTATGGTCCACCTGGCACAGGTATGCTCTATTTGACACTTTGCAGGCACTCAGCTTATTTCTTAAGCAGCAGCATGGGTTATTTGTAATCACTAAAGCATTGAGTGAGGATACCACAGCTCCTCAGTTTAAAACAGGGGTGTTCAACCTTGGCTGTACATTAGAACCATCTAGGGAACTTTAAAAAAAATACTGATGCCTGGTCCCATCCCCAAAGATTCTGATACATTCATCTGGAGTGTGGTCAAGCCTCAGAGCCATGGTTAAGAACTGCTGCTTTAAAAGCTCTATTCTGTGGTGTGTAGATCAGGTTCATTTTCCTGGCCTATAGTACTGAATAAATATATGTTGGAAGAATAAGTGAATGAAGATAAAAGCTTATGTATATTTGGTTCATTATGCAATAAGTTGACCCGAGTTAGTTGTAGAGCCCAGGACTTAGCAGTTCATCACTATGGAAATTCCAAAGGAAGAGCAGTCATTCGCTTGAAGAATTGACACTGTGTTCTTAAGAGGATCTGTGCTAGCTGAGGAGTGCCCACACTGGAGGGCCTGGGCCATACCTGTACCCAGAGCCCTGGAGCTAGAAGAGATCACTCTATTGCAGCCTCTCATCTTACAGCTTAGGAAATACGTTTCAGAAGAGCGAGTGACCAGCTCAAGGCCATAGTAGCTCTGGGAGTTGAGCTGGTAACAGGGCTGGAGATGGAACGCAGCCTCCTGACCCTCAGCCACAGGCCTTCTGCAGGGGACTGGCACTAAAGGGGCTGTGGTAAAATATCACTGGGCAGGCAGGGTCATTGGAGGGGTAGAAGACTTGTTTCTCTGATCTCACCGTCTGAGCTAGCAGCAAGCCCACCCAGCAACTACTCTTCTGGTAGCACCAGGCACTACTGGCCTGAGGCTCAGGAACACTTAAGTGGGTCTCCTTAGAGCCAAACCCAGGACTCCCAGACCTTTTTATCATCACTGATCATTTTGTTGGTGTTTAATTTGGTTCTGTAACCCTGAGCTGGATGACTCAGGTTAATATATGCAACTTTGAAGGGGCCCAAGAAAGGCTCACTCAGAGAAAAAATGAGATTTATTTCATCACTGGTACAGAGCATTTCTTCCTACAGGCAGTTATAGTTTACAGTTCTTTAGTGGAAAATTTGGATCAAGGTTTGAAAATAACCAAGTAAAAAGTATTTTCTGACATTATCATGATGTCAGAACTATTTAGGAAAATAGTTCAAAATAATCAAAACATGATAGATTTTTCTAAATTTCCTCTTACCTATTTAGGATAGCAGAATGTCAGGACACCTGAATGGTGTGCGCCTTTTCTTTTTCTTTTTTTTTTTTTTTTTGAGACAGAGTCTTGCTTTGTTGCCCAGGCTAGAGTGAGTGCCATGGCGTCAGCCTAGCTCACAGCAACCTCAAACTCTTGGGCTCAAGCAATCCTTCTGCCTCAGCCTCCCGAGTAGCTGGGACTATGGGCATGTGCCACCATACCCAGCTAATTTTTTCTGTATGTATTAGTTGGCCAATTAATTTCTTTCTATTAATAGTAGAGACGAGGCCGGGCGCGGTGGCTCACGCCTGTAATCCTAGCTCTCTGGGAGGCCGAGGTGGGCGGATCATTTGAGCTCAGGAGTTCGAGACCAGCCTGAGCAAGAGCGAGACCCCATCTCTACTATAAATAGAAAGAAATTAATTGGCCAACTAATATATATAGAAAAAAATAGCCAGGCATGGTGGCACATGCCTGTAGTCCCAGCTACTTGGGAGGCTGAGGCAGAAGGATCGCTTGAGCCCAGGAGTTTGAGGTTGCTGTGAGCTAGGCTGANGAAAGAAATTAATTGGCCAACTAATATATATAGAAAAAAATAGCCAGGCATGGTGGCACATGCCTGTAGTCCCAGCTACTTGGGAGGCTGAGGCAGAAGGATCGCTTGAGCCCAGGAGTTTGAGGTTGCTGTGAGCTAGGCTGACGCCACAGCACTCACTCTAGCCTGGGTAATAAAGTGAGACTCTGTCTCAAAAAAAAAAAAAAAAAATAGTAGAGACAGGGTCTCGCTCTTGCTCAGACTGGTTTTGACCTTCTGACTTCGAGCAATCCGCCTGCCTCGGCCTCCCAGAGTGCTGGGATTACAGGCGTGAGCCACTGCGCCCGGCCAATGTGTACCTTTTCATTAGTGGGGCTTGCCCAATTTTGGTGTCCACTTAATATGGTAATGATAGCGTTTTTAACTTAACACCTTATCTTTTTATCTAAAATAGGTAAAACCTTGTTAGCCAAAGCAGTAGCAAACCAGACCTCGGCTACTTTCTTGAGAGTGGTTGGCTCTGAACTCATTCAGAAGTACCTAGGTGATGGGCCCAAACTCGTACGGGAATTGTTTCGAGTGGCTGAAGAACATGCACCTTCCATCGTATTTATTGATGAAATTGATGCCATTGGGACAAAAAGGTAGAGTTTCTCATACCTATTTTGCATTGTTTAGAGGCAGGACTGCATAGCTCTTCTATGAGAATGAACGCTCTCTGGGCTCTCCCTGTGGACACAGTTCTTGCTGTGCATGGCCCTCCGTAGATGCTTTAGGCTCTGCACTCCTGGGGGCCAGGTAACAACTACCTAGGAGCTGTGAAAGTCTCGAGATTGGTCAGTTGTGAATAGCAATGTCTTGAGTCAGGATCACTCTGAACCAGGACCACCTGGATTCTGGGAACACAGCTGTGAGCACGGCTGTTTCTGCCCTCAAGGTGCTCACAGTCAGGTTGAGAGATCAGACACCAAGCATGGAGATAAAATAAATGATACAATTTCAGGCACAGAAACTGCTCTAAAGAAATATGGTCTGTAACGTGGCTGATGGGGTAGGGGGTGTCCATTTGTGCTGCTATAACAAAATGTAATTTATAAAGAGTAGAAATACATTTCTCACATTTCTGCAGGCTGGGAAGTCCAAGATCAAGGCCCTGGCATTAGTGTCTAGTGAGGGTTGCTCTCTGCTTCCAAGATGACACCTTGTTTGTTCTTTTCTCCAGAGGGACAAACACTGTGTCCTCACAGGGCTGAAGAGCATAACAAACCTAAGCCAGATCCCTCCAGCTCTTTATAAGGCATGACTCCATTCCTGATAAGGCTCTGCCCTACCGCCATGGTGGGAATTAAGTTTCAACACAAAAATTTGGGGGGACACACTCAGACCATAACAGGGGGTTGTTGGTTCTTTTGATAGAACAATTAAGGGAGTGACATTTAGGTTGAGAAAGGAGCATTGCAGTGTTTTGTCATGATGAGGTCTTTGCTGTAATTCCCCAGTAGCAGATCAGTTGGGTCTCCATTCTTTTTTCTGCTCTTCTTTCCCAAAGATATGACTCAAATTCTGGTGGTGAGAGAGAAATTCAGCGAACGATGTTGGAACTGTTGAACCAGTTGGATGGATTTGATTCGAGAGGAGATGTGAAAGTTATTATGGCCACAAACCGAATAGAAACTTTGGATCCAGCACTTATCAGACCAGGTTTAATTTCTTTTGTTTCATCATGGAGAATTAATGTGTTTATATAATTTGTGTTTTAAGTGTGCTTTAGGAGGATCATCAAATACTACAATGAAACTTAGAATATTAGAAAAGAGTACAATATTAGAAATGATACAGTCTGTGCACTGTGGCCCTTTGATTGCCAGTCCTATGCCTTTTTGTTAGACAGAGTCTCACTCCGTTGCCCTGAGTAGAGTGCGATGGCATCGCAGTCCTGTGTCTTGATCTTTTTTTCCCATAATATTCCCTTTTTAGCATCAAGAACTTGCTGCCTTTTCCTGAATAAATCATTCATACGGTAGCTAGATGTATTCTTTATATTCAGGTACTACCAGAAGTAGTACTTTGCCATCTTTTGTAAGGTTTGTAGCAAGATAGGTCTGTCTGTTTCACTAAATATTTCATTCAGGAATTGCTTCTTTCATTTATTTCTGAAGCTAAAAAGGAAAGAGGATTTCTTTTAAAGGAGGTGAATTCAGATGTAGAAACGTACACCGTAGAAACAGATGTTCACTTTTTAAGATTTGGATTTCCCTCCCTCAGAATACTGTCTGACCGAAACTGCATGTGTAAAGGAGATGGGCTGAGGCCCCTTTCTGAGCCAACGTAGGGCCCGACCTGGATGGGGCTGTGGCTAAAAACTTTTTATACCTGCAGGCCGCATTGACAGAAAGATCGAATTCCCCCTGCCCGATGAAAAGACTAAGAAGCGCATCTTTCAGATTCACACAAGCAGGATGACGCTGGCTGATGATGTAACTCTGGATGACTTGATCATGGCTAAAGATGATCTTTCTGGTGCTGACATTAAGGTGAGAACCTGGGCTAGGTCAGCTCCTTTCTGGAAACATGGCCTATCAATCAGGAAAGACTATGTTCTTGAGGTGGTGGTTAGGTGGGGTGGATGTGTGGGTTTCTGTGTGTTATCATAATTGTCACGTTGGTTTACCATGACATCCAAAATGGTAGATTTGTTTATTACTTTAAGTCACTTTTAATGCCCCATTTTATGGAATAGTAGATGACCCTAAATCACCTGTACGGGCACTAAGCTTGCCACCTCCATTAGGCCTGGTGACTTTCTCAGGTGTGTCAGTCATAGCCACTCAGTCCTGGGTCAGGGGAAGACCTCACCCCAGAGCTGCGGAGTAGGGACCAGCACCCACTGCAGTCATATTCCCAATTCATGTTCTGCTAGGTCGTTACCAGATTGTACCTCTTGGTTTTACCATGAACGTACATGAGTTAGGACTTTCTTCCCAGTTTTATAGCAAGGCCTGGCAGCGCTGAATATAGGTACAGCCTTGCTTTCCCTGGGGAGATGTGGGTTCTCGTCAGGCTTAAGTGCCAGGGTTAGGTGGGAACAGCACGGGCAGTGCCTTTCTAGGCCAGCACCTGCACTGAGCCCATGGGGCTTCGGTCCCAGAGAACTAGGTTAGTATCTCAGTTGGTGAGCAAAATATATTTTTTTAATTGAAATTATTTTATACCAACTTATTTAGAAAATTTTCAAGCCTTCAGAAGTGTTGCAGCAGTAGTACAGTGATGTACCAAGTTAACTATTTACCCGTTTGCATTCTTTTTCTACACAAACACATTTTCTTTTCCGCTGAACCATTTGAAGTAAATGACTTGATATGGCCATAACTAAACAAACTTCTGTGCCAGAACTAATTGTATTTTTATCACATCATGTTACATACATTTGTGTATACATATTAAATATTATCCTGCAACGTTCAGTATCTAACCAGAATACCTGTTCTTTTATGATTACATAAATGAAGTGGACATATACTCTCAATTGCCTCTAAGTTTCAGGGTATAATTTCATCTATCTCCTAGCAATACTATTCCCTTTAACAAAAGTGCAGCTGTAAGAATTTACTGACCTGCCAAGCCACACAGCTTAGTAGAACCTCAGCCAAAACTAGAACCCACAGCCTTGCTTGATTCATGGGCCAGTCTTCTCTCTTATCTATAATTACTCCCAGTTTAAGCTACTTTAAATCCTTTCAGAAAATAATTGGATGTTTAAAACATTTTAAAAATCTAATCTTTTCCCAAATAAGCAACTTGTGCTTAGTCTGGTTATCTTATACTTTATTTCAAAATAGCTCTTTTTGAATTGCTTGTTAGAATAAAAATAAGTATTCATACTGTTCTTTCTTACAGGCAATCTGTACAGAAGCTGGTCTGATGGCCTTAAGAGAACGCAGAATGAAAGTAACAAATGAAGACTTCAAAAAGTCTAAAGAAAATGTTCTGTATAAAAAACAAGAAGGCACCCCCGAGGGGCTCTATCTCTAGTGAACCAGAGTTGCCATCAGGAAAATGGGAGTTTTCCTGACTTGAGAGGGATGAGGTTGGGGAAATTGCCCAGAGGGATCCATGTTCCAATTGATTGTTACTAGCAATCATCCTGTGTGTCTTGAGTATGATATGTGTAAAAGCTGTCCCTTGGGCAGCCTTCGTCTGCTGGTCACTGTGTAGCACTGTGCTTCCCAATAAAGCAAAGCAGGCCCTTTCACACACTTCATCCCCGTTTCTGGAGTCTCCACATACATCCTTCCCCTGCCCCAATCAGCTGCAACAAGAGGGAAGATCTAGCTTTAAAGAAGTTTCTGGGCAAGAAACCTCAGGCCATAGTCACAAGGAATGTAGACTTAAGTACCTGTTGTATACCACCACCCCCCAATCACACCCCCAAAGCTGATGTGAATATTATAACCACACAGCCAGTAGTCTTAATGATAAAGGATGGCTGAGCACGGCTCACACTTGTAATCCCAACACTTTGGGAGGCCCAAGGCAGGAGGATAACTTGAAGCTAGGAATTCAAGACCAGCCTGGGCAACATAAATAATGAGACCCTGTCTGTGCAAAAAATTTAAAAAATTAGCTGTATGTTTTGGTGTATACCTGTAGTCCCAGCTACTCAGGAGGCTGAGGTGGAAAGATTGCTTGACCCTGGGAGGTTGCAGTGAGGTATGAAGGTGCCACTGCACTCCAGCCTGGGTGATGGAGCAAGACCCTGACTCTATAAGAAAGAAAAAAATTTTTATAAAGGCTGAGTTAATGTGGCTGTTGTTTCCGCAGAGAAGGAAATACAGCTTTCCCTTTTTGTAAGCTGTGTGGACTGTGTGGGTTCTCAGCACTCAGGGAATAGGAAATAAGTCCTGGTGTTCTCAAGAGACTAAGGATTCCTAAAAAATTCTGAAAAGTCAAGGCTGAAGAATCTCTACCAGCCCTGCCCACTCGTTTGGAAATCTCGTCCCTTTCAAGAGTGTTCAAAAACACGTCAGAACTTCCTTCTCTTCATCTATTTCGTTTCTGTTCTTTCTGAACTGATGGGTCCCTAAAGCTATCAGGTGCAGCAGACCAAGGTAAGCATCCAGTGGGCTGTGGGAGCCCACACTGGGTGAGGAAGGGGTATTAGGTTTTCTATTACCACCGGAACAAGTTACCACAGACTTAACACAATTTTAACTCACAGTTCTACAGGTCAGAAGTCTAACACTGGTCTCACCAGGCTGAAATCATGATGTCAGCAAGACTGTTCCTTTCTGGAGGCTCTAGAGGAGATGCCAATTCCTCGCTGGGGGTGGTTGGCAGGATTCAGTTTCTTTGCAGTGACAGGACTCACGGTGACGTTTCCTTGCTGTCAGCTGACTGTCCTCCTCCATCAGCCAGCAGCTGCAGGTCAAGGCCCTCTCAGGCTCCGAGTCTCCTGCCTTTTCTTCTGTCTTCACATCTCTCTGACCCTTTTTCTGCCTCTTTTACACTTTTAATGACCTTCATTACTACATTAGGGCCACCAAGATAATCCAGTATAGTCTTTCCACTTTAAGGTCTGCAACCTTAATTTCCATCTGCAAAGTTCCTTTTGCCATGTAACACATCACAGCTCCAGAGCTTGGGGTGTAGACATCTTAGGGGCCCACTGTGTCTACCACAGAGGACATCCACACATGTTGGCCGCTCAGTGCAGGATGAGGACAATGTACCTGTGGGGAGGTGTCCATGTGGGGCACAGCACGGGCGGGGTAAAGATGGCATCCGGTGGGTGTCAGAGCCCAAGACAGATGAAGAAGGATGTACGTGCAGGGTGAGGCAGCCCGTGTGGAGTGCGGGAGCCCGAGAGGGGAGAAAGGCATCTGTGCAGGGACTGGGTGGCACCAGTCAAGTAAACAGTAAGGATGGGGGATGCCAGGCTCCTCTCAGATTCAGAGGGGAAGAAAACAAGAACGAACCCTGTCCACCAAGAGCTCCTGGGAACAGCCACACCCCTCCCTATTGCAATGAGTACACCTAGACGACCCAGCTCTTTGCTTCAAAATATCATTCTTCACTAAAAGGAGCCAGGGCCGATTCCAGAGCTACAACAAAGAATGTTTTGCCAGAAAGCAAGGGAGAGAGGTCTCAAAGAAGGATGGGGGATGTATCAAAAGGACACAAAAGCCTGCTTGAAGGGCTTCCACTGGCCAAATCTCAATTTAAGCATCAAAATAATAATATTGGCCAGGCGCAGTGGCTCACACCTGTAATCCTAGAACGCTGGGAGGCTGAGCTGGGCCCATTGTTTGAGCTCAGGAGTTCAAGACCAGCCTGAGCATGAGCAAGAGCGAGACCCCGTCTCCACTAAAAATAGAAAGAAATCAATTGGCCAACTAAAAATATATAGAAAAAATTAGCCAGGCATGGTGGCGCATGCCTGTAGTCCCAGCTACTCGGGAGGCTGAGGCAGGAGGATCGCTTTAGCCCAGGAGTTTGAGGTTGCTATGAGCTAGGCTGACTCCACAGCACTCTAGCCAGGGCAACAGAGTGAGACTGTCTCAAAAAAAAAAACCACCAATATTAACGGAATACAGTATTGTCCTTTAAATAAAATGAGATACTATGAGCTCATACTAATACGTATGAATTGATTGAAAGTTTGATGAGGACTAGGCCTGGTGGTTCATGCCTATAATCCCAGCTTTTGGAAGGCTGAGGCAGGAGGATTGCTTGAGATCATGAGTTCAAGGCTGCAGTGACCTATGATTATGCTACTGCACTCTAGTATGGGTGACAGAGCAAGACTTCATCTCTTAAAAACCAAGAAAAAAGTAAGTTTGATGAGGAATAGGCCATTTACAGAGCCTCAAAGTACCTCCCCATGAAATGCTTTTCAATTAGGAAAAGAATGAGCAATGTCACCTTGGAGAAGCCCAACAGACACCATCTTTTCCAAGTGGATCAAAATGATCATCATCAGTAATGGGGTACCTTAAAAGTATGTGCCACCACCCAAGAGGTATCACTGCTGTGATGTCAGTGCCTAGAGTCAGGGAAGGGAGGTGGGACCCAGCAGGGTAGCGACTGAACTACACCTCCAGCCCAGCCACTGCCCTGCTTTGGGTGTAGACCAAAATAAGGCTGCAATCGCTATTTCCACAAATGGTCACTGAGGCCTGTAGTGCCAAGCGCTGGGACCAGGGTTCTCAGTGAGCAATTTCTTCCCTGGCTTCTTGCTCCTGGTGGGCAAGGCAGGGCCAGCCCTGTCTGCCTGCAGAAAACCACTGGCTGTTTGAAGCCCTTCCTCAGGGGAACTTTCTCAGGGTGAACTCTCTCCCACCACTCCCTCCAAAGCATGCGTTACAGCTCTTCCAGGGATCATCATATGTCTTCTCTTTTTATTTTTTCATTTTATTTTTTTGACACAGCGTCTCTGTTGCCTGGGCTAAAGTACACTGGCATCATCAAATCACTGCAACCTCAAACTCATAGGCTCAAGTGATCCTCCAGCTTCAGGCTCCTGAGTGGCTGGAACTATAGGTGTGTGCCACCACACCCAGCTAATTTTTAAAATCTTTGTAGAGATGGAGTCTCACTATGTTGCCCATGGCTGGTCTCAAACTCCTGGCCTCAAGCAATCCTCCTGCCTCAACCTCCCAAAGTGCTGTGATTGCAGGTGTGAACCGCCACCACGTCTTCACTTATTAAGTGCAAGATAATGAACATTGTGCTTTAGAAGTAGTAGCTCCCAGCTGTCTCCTCTTACCCCGACCCAGCACTGAAGGTGCCTCCCGACCACCTGCAGGCCCAGCAACCCTCATGCCAGAGCTGTCGCCACTATGCCATTCCATTTAGTCCGGGAGAGAGCACTGTCCCAGACCTAAGAGGGCGCTGACCCCTACAGGTAGTGACAAGCAATCCTGGAAATACTCAATATTCCTGAGGAAAGCACGAGCAACTGTCTGATTGACTTCAAAGAACTCAACACGCCCTCCCCAGCCCACCAGGACAACTGTTAGTCTTGAGAGGAGCCTAACTGTCTCTCAGACTTCCCTGTTTAACAATCTCAAATAGGTTTTTTATAAAAATACTAACAATGATTATCTCACCATCCTTTTTTCTATAAAACATCTACCCTCAGGAATCTTTGGGTTTTTTTAAAAAACCTCTTCCCATACAGCAAGCAACGTGCTGCCAGTCAGCCTGAGAAGCTGCGTTACCATCCAGGGTCACTGCCCATCCGCACCAGCCACTCCAGGTTCCCAACCGGGGTGTGGGGGAACCAGCTGATCACAGGCCGCCCCACTACGCTGCCCTCACAAGTGCTCCAGCTACTGCCTTCTTTCTCCCAGACGTGTCCCTCAGTTGCCAAAATTATACACTGGCTGTTCTAAACGAGGTACCAAGGAAATGCAAGTCTTCAGCAATTCTAAAAATGATGATTAAAAAAAAAGCCAGAGAGATGCTATCCGCGAGCTATCCACCTTAGAGCAGGAGCCGGGGGAGATAAGAAAGCCTCCCATATGTTAATAGTGACAATGACTCGAGCACTAAAAAATCTCCTCAGAAGCAGAAAACAGCCTGAATGTGGATAGTTATATTTTATTCTATTCACAGCCCTCAGAAATCAAAGCCAGAACATGCCTGTCTTGGCCCTCATATCTCATGCAGTGTTGACACACAAGAGTCAAAAGAGCACCTTCAGCACCTCCTGCGGGCAGGGCGGGGTTTGGTAGGGCAAGGCCTGGCCCAAAAGGCCTCGGCCCCAAGGTGGTGCTCGCTAGCAAGGTCCCGCGGGCAACAGGCTGACTCAGCCCCAGTGGCTGGGTTTCTCCCAAGCTCCTGGGGCGGCGGCTGCAGCCACCACCAAGTAGGACTTAGGAAATACACAGCAGCTCTCCACACACCTGATCCAGGCCACCGAATGTTCAGTGTCTCTCCCCTGTGCTGGTCTGAGGCTAAGAGCAGAATCTGCTCTCCTCCTCCCCAGCCTGGGAAAGAAGTCCCCGTGCTGAGTAACCTCACCTTTAAGGGCCAAACTATCTCACAGAGGACCTGGCAGGACCACCAAGGATGCCAGCCCAGGGACACTTTCACTGTGGCGGGGCTGGTGCTGGCTGCACACGGGAGAGCAAGAAGAACAAGAATGAAGTCACACTTCAACTGTCACCGGTTTAATTATCGCTTGAAATGATTCTTTGTCTATGTACGTATGTATACGCATGTTCACATATATAATATGTAAAACAGTCTTTGTGTCATTTACACACCCAAAGATGTGCAAGATGGCAGAGACCGGCAACCCAGACACAAAGCGCCGAGAGCACACTTTAAAAGCAGAGGTCTCCTAACACACACATCCTCCTCTTACTTCTCCCGGCCCCCACAGGCGGGCGACACGCCCCATCCCTCCTGGTCTCTAATCCTCAAGCAGGAGCTCCAGCTCCTCCAGCGGCAGGCGCACCCGGAGCTCCTTCTCCGTCATCAGATCCAGGATCTCCTGCATCTCCTCGGGGAAGTACTCCAGAGCGTCCAAGTACAGCACCTGCACGGGGGAAGACCCACCTGGTCAGCTAGCCGCCGCCTGCTGGCTCGGAAGAGCTCAGGAAAGAAGAGCAGGTCCCTGGCAAGCATGCCCTCCCGGCACCTCCATGGCCCACTCGCCCTGCCACTCAGGCCTGCCCAGCTCGGGCAGCACCTGGGCACGAGGAAGGACCCTGAACTCACAAAAGCAGAGAGCAAGTAAGCTCCGGGAGGGCCTTCTTTCAGAGCTGGGGCAGAAGTTGTCGACAGACACTGCAGTTCTCATGGATTTGATTCCCGAGTGTCTCCTGACCTGGGCTGTGCAGATTGGGACGTGGTCCCAACTCTTTCAGCATCTGGGCTGAACTCTGGGCGAATGCTGGGAAACCAGCTCCCTGCAGCAACGCTGCCATGAAGCATGGGCTCCAGGGCAGGCAAAGGAAACCAACGTCCATCAGGCTCTGACGCCGCAGAGGACAAGTTCACTAGACGTGCCTTGGGACAGGGTATTGGTGTCCACAGAGCCAAACGTGCCCGATGACACAGGGGTGGGCCAGCTAGACACTGGCTGGACTGAGGCCTGGCAGGAAGGTCCTTGGGAATCTGAAGATACCACGGTCTTTAAACTTACCTTTGCCCAAGGACAATTTTGAAGTGCTTTGTAGAACACACCTTTGCTTCTTTCTTTATTTCCTAAGGAAACCTGAGATGAGGGGAAGAAAAATACAAAAGTGACTGACTAAACAGGCCAAGGCTGGAAGAACACCCTGCATGGGCTGCATGCGTCTCCTCAGCTGCAGTGAGCCAGTGTGCGGGCAGGCCCGGCACGCCATGCTGCCTGGTGGGTACCAGAGAACCTCTGGGGTCATTTCCCCTCCACAGGCGGCTCCAGAGTGTCACCCTCTAACACTCCTGACTTTGGGAGCCATCACACCCTGTGGTTAGGAACAGTGCTTTGTAACAGGACACCGTGTCAGTGAGATGAGGCTGATGACCCTACACAAATGGAGAAGAGTTCTTCTATAGTATTTATCTCAGGAAAAAACAGAAAAGATTTGCTTTAATACTTGCCATTTTCTGAATTTTTTTTTTTTTTTTTTAGACAGAGTCTCACTCTGTCACAGAGTCTCACTCTGACACTGTGGCGTCAGCCTAGCTCACAGCAACCTCAAATTCCTGGGCTCAAGTGATCCTCCTGCCTCAGCCTCCCAAGTAGCTGGGACTATAGGCATGTGCCACCATGCCTGGCTAATTTTTTCTATATATTTTTAGTTGGCCAATTAATTTCTTTCTATTTTTAGTAGAGATGGGGTCTCGCTCGTGCTCAGGCTGGTTTCGAACTCCTGAGCTCAAGCAATCCTCCCGCTCCGCTTCCCAGAGTGCTAATATTACAGGCATGAGCCACCTCGCCCAGCCTGAAAACTATCTTTAGAGAAATGAGACAACCAGGACTGTGATCAACCACCTTATTAAAGGTCAAGTTCCATGAGAAATCTCAGTCTGAGAGTGCAGATATTCACACGTTTTTCTCTCAACTCACAGCCACATAATCTCTTTCCTGGCCCAGTGTGGAAGGAGACGGAGCCTGGGACCTCCCCTGACGAGAGGCCCCCATCAAGCCACTCCAGGAATCGCAGCCCACCTGGGCCAGCTCCACAGACGCACTGGCGTGTGCAGCACAAGCAGAGCTTGTGGGGCTGAAGTCTGTCTCTGCTCTTCCATCCACCCACCTCCTTCAGACTTCCCATTCCCTCAGGAGAGTGTTCTAGTGGACTCCGGATCTTCCCAGCACGGGACCATCAAGGGCTGTTGACGGACCACCCAGAAATCCAAGCAATGGTATCCAGAGACTCCAACTCACTGCTCAGGAGCTCTGTCTCCCAAGGATGGCCCCACTCCCTTTTCAATTTTTTTGTTTTTTTTTTGAGACAGGGTCTTACTTTGTTGCCCAGGCTAGAGTGAGTGCCGTGGCATCAGCCTAGCTCACAGCAACCTCAATCTCCTGGGCTCAAGCAATCCTCCTGCCTCAGCCTCCCGAGTAGCTGGGGCTACAGGCATGCGCCACCATGCCCAGCTAATTTTCCATATCTATTAGTTGGCCAATTAATTTCTTTCTATTTATAGTAGAGACAGGGTCTCGCTCTTGCTCAGGCTGGTTTTGAACTCCTGACCTCGAGCAATCCGCCCGCCTCGGCCTCCCAGAGTGCTAGAATTACAGGCGTGAGCCACCACGCCCAGCCCCTTTACTTTTCTTTCTTTTTTTTTTTTAATGTATTTTTTTTTTTGAGACAGAGTCTCACTTTATTGCCCAGGCTAGAGTGAGTGCCATGGCGTCAGCCTAGCTCACAGCAACCTCAAACTCCTGGGCTCAAGCAATCCTGCTGCCTCAGCCTCCTGAGTACCTGGGACTACAGGCATGCGCCACCATGCCCGGCTAATTTTTTCTATATATATTAGTTGGCCAATTAATTTCTTTCTATTTTTTAGTAGAGATGGGGTCTCGCTCTTGCTCAGGCTGGTCTCGAACTCCTGAGCTCAAACGATCCGCCCACCTCGGCCTCCCAGAGA
>VSMD01059086.1:0-73569 GCA_008750895.1 Mirza zaza
AACAGAAACTTTTCTAAAGAAGACAGAAAAATGGCCAACAAACATATGAAAAAGTGCTCAACATCTCTAATCATCAGAGAAATGCAAATCAAAACCACAATGAGATATCACTTAACTCCAGTGAGAATGGCCTTTATCAAAAAGACCCCAAACAACAAATGCTGGCGTGGATGCGGAGAGAGAGGAACACTCCTACACTGCTGGTGGGACTGCAAACTAGTTCAACCTCTGTGGAAAGCAATTTGGAGATACCTTAAAGCGACACAAGTAAATCTACCATTTGACCCAACAATCCCATTACTGGGCATCTACCCAAAAGATCCAATGACACTCTACAAGAAAGACACCTGCACTCGAATGTTTATAGCAGCACAATTCATAATCGCAAGGCTGTGGAAGCAGCCCTAGTGCCCATCAATCCAAGAATGGATTAATAAAATCTGGTATATGTATACCATGTAGTACTATTCAGCTCTAAGAAACAATGGTGATATAGCACATCTTATATTTTCCTGGTTAGAACTGGAACCCATACTACTAAGTGAAGTATCCCAAGAATGGAAAAACAAGCACCACATATACTCACCAGCAAACTGGTATTAAATGAGCAGCACCTAAGTGGTCACATAGGTACTACAGTTAATAGGGTATTGGGCAGGGGGACAGAGGGGGTGGGTGTATACATACATAATGAGTGAGAAGTGCACCGTCTGGGGGATGGTCATGCTGGAGACTCAGACTTGTGGGGGGAGGGGGGAAAGGGCATTTATTGAATCCTTAAAATCTGTATCCCCATCATATGCCAAAATTAAAAAAAAAAAGTATTTACAGAAAAAAAAAAAGAAAACATTCTCATTTGCAATAGCTATGAAAAAGTAAAATACCTACAACAAATTTAATCAAGATTATAAAATATCTCTACAATGAAAATTATAAAACATTTATGAAAGAAATTAAAGAAAATACTAATAAAAGCAAATATATCCTGTGTTCATAGATTGGAAGAATTAATAGTGTTAAAGTGTCCTTATTACCCAAAGCAATCTACAGATTTAATGTAATTCCTATCAAAATATCAATGATAGTTTCTACAGAAATAGAGAAATAATTCTAAAATTTGTTTAAAATCAGGAAAGACACTGAATAGCCAAAGCAATGCTGAACAAAAAGAACAAAGCTGGAGACATCACACTACTTGGTTTCAAAACATACTACAAAGCTATAGTAACCAAAAGAGCATGATATAGTTATAAAAACAGACAGATAGCCTGATGGAACAGAATAGAGAACACAAATAAATCCATGCATTCACAGCCAACCAATTTTCAATGAAGGTGCCAGGAACATACAACATAGGAAAAATAGTCTCTTCAATAAATGGTGCTGGGAAAACTGGATATCCAAAAGCAAAGGAATGAGACTAAACTTCTATCTCTCACCATATACAAAACTCAACTCAAAATTATTCAAACTTTAAATATAAGACCCCAAATATGAAACTACCAGAAGAAAACATAGGGTAAATGCTACATGACATCATTCTGGGCAAGGATTTTTTAGATAGAAACTCAAAAGCACAGGAAAGAAAACAAAAAATAGACAAATTAGATTATATCAAGCTAAATGTCTTCTGCACAGCAAGGAAAAAATCAAAAGAGTGCAGAGACAACCTACAGACTGGGGGAAAATATTTGCAAATTATACATCTGACATGGGTTAATATCCAGACCTTATAAGAAATTCAAACAACTCAATAACAAAAAATAATAATTAATCCTATTAAAAATGAGCAAATGATCTGAATAGATATACAAATGGCCAACAGATATATGAAAAAATGTTTAATCTTACTAATCATTAGGGAAATGCAAACCAAAACCACAATATCACCTTACCCCAGTTGCTATGGCTATTATAAAAAGGACAAAATATAGCGAATGCTGGTGAAAATGAGGAGAAATGGGAATTGATACACTGTTGATAGGAATGTAAATTAGTACAACCACTAAGAAAAACAGTACAGTTTTATGTCTGATTTCTCAGTCCTGTTCCATTAGTCTATGTTTCTATTCTTGTGCCAGTACCATAATGTTTGGGTTATTATATCCTTGTAGTATACCTTGAAGCTGGATGTCTTTTACTGACATTGTCATTGATGGTGTTTAGACATAGACTCAAGGAGAGCAAGTCCTGCATTCAGAGGCAAGATAATGAAATCTTGGTTGGGTAAGTTCTCCAGCCATCCAGATGTACATTATCCTTTCATTTAAGACTAATGTCAGAAATTGAGAGGATTGGTCAACATATCAAAAAAGTTCGTAAGTTGGGAAGGAAATTCTAAGGTGCATTTGGATGCTTATAATAGACTAAATTATAAAGTTAAAATCCAGGCATATGTGGGGGCAGGGGGAATTTGCCTAGAGAAGAAGGCGAGAGAAGGAAAAACACTTAACAGTTATGCAAGTAACTTGAACCAAACAATTGAAATTCCTTTTACTAAATAGTAAAAGGTGTTTTTATTGTTTTCATGTTCTGTAATTGTAAAAACAAAGTTTTGTGATTTCACAGTGCATATACAACTATCTAAGTTCATTAAGCATCATCCAGTTGCTCAAACATATTTAAAATTTTGATCATATTTACAACTTTTCATAAAAGGTCATGGCCATAGTACATGTATAAGCTTGTTTCATATTTCAGAATTACTCGGGGAAAATAAAAATATATTCTCCAAGGCCTTTCTTCTTTTTATATTTAAAATTTCTAAAACAACAACAAACTCCACTAAATGTTCTCTAGGTTGTCTCTCACAATTAATTTAAGCAGGTATGTATTTACTTAGTAGTTGGGTTCATCACTTAACTTGAATTGTGAATTCGTAGCAAAAGGATTTTATGCCAATTAATCTTCACTGTTTGCTTTAGATGATGATGGGGAAAGTTAAGAACATTCTAAACATTAAAAAGAAATCCTACACAATTCACCATTCAAAAATCAGGTACATCTGGACAGGACCAATATTTGTATAAAGTAGGTTCATAAAAGATAATCATTTACTTTTGTTCTGGATAATGAAGTTTTCTCCTTTTGTTCACCCATTCACTAAGATGAAATGCAAAAGGTTGGTATTGTATCAAGTCTTTAAAGCCTCAGTATGGAGCTAGCAGTAGTGGTCAGTCTTGAACCCAACTAAGTTCTTAAAAATAACCAAAATATTACTGAAATTGATCATAGCTTCTTATTTTCCTGTTTGAACACTGAAAATATTCAGAACATTGTGAGATATAATTTTATATTAATATGTAGCTTAGAGGAATTTCATATGGAAGGAGTACATTTTTTTAATTCAGGATATTGTTGGGGTACAAATATTTTGGTTACATGAAATGCATTTGCCTTGCCCATGCCAGGGCCACAAGCATGTTCCTCCCCCAGTGTGCCCCATTTCCATTAGCTGTGCATTTACCCCTAACCTCCTACTTGACCGGCACCCAAAGAGTATCACTACCATGTGAGCACCTCAGTGTGGATCAGTTAATACCAATTTGATGATGAGTACATGTGGTGCATGTTTTTCCATCCTTGTGATACCTCATTTCGAAGGATGGGCTCAATCTCTATCCAGGATAATATAAGAAGTGCTAGATCACCATTGTTTTTTGTAGTTGAGTAGTATTCCACGCTATACATATATCACATTTTATTAATCCATTCATGTATTGATGGGCATTTGGGTTGTTTCCACATCTTTACAATTGTGAATTGTGCTGCTATAAACATTTGAGTGCAGACATCTTTTTTATAGAATGTCTTTTTTTCCTTTGGGTAGATGCCTAGTAATGGGATTGCTGGATCAAATGGTATTTTTATTTTTAGCTCTTTGAGGTATCTCCAAATTACTTTCCACAGAGTTTATGCTAATTTGCAGTCCCACTAGCACTGTAAGAGTGTTCCAATCTCTCCACATCCACATCAGCATTTGTTATTTTGGGACTTTTTGATACAGGCCATTCTCACTGGTGTTAGGTATATTTTTACCACATGTATTTATAAATGTTTATGTCTGTGCTACTCTGTTCTTGGTTCCTCCTTCTAGATCCACTATTTAAGTCACTCAGTATTATCAGTTTCTTCCATCACAAAGTTGTTGCTGACATATATTCCTGTCATTACTGTCATTGTTCTAATCTAAAATTTTAATCTCTCGACATGAATTATCTTGACAACTGCCTAATAATATCCTGTTTCTAATCTCTACTCCACATTATTTACCCTGAGCAATATCACATATACATTATCCAAAAACACTATTTTAATTAATTAAGTACTTGCTTGAAATCTTCCAGAACCTTCTGGCTCCCACATTTGAACTTCATGCGCAGAGCAATCAGGAGTTTGCCAAAAATCTGTGTCTCTGAGGACTTTGTTCCCATTGCTACATGTGTTTTTACTTTGTTGATTAGACTTCCACCAATTCATTAGTAACCTCTAGAACTGGGTCACCAAGGACTATTTTGTTTTTCACACAGATGTTCCCTATGCACTGGTAGCAGACTAAACATATAAAAGAGATGTTGCTATTATAGAAATTGCAGGGAAGCCTGCTTCCCTGCCCAGGACAATCAGATGTATTCCCCTGACAAAACTACAAAGAAGTGTTCCTTTTTCTCTATATCACTCTTTCTTCCTTTGAACTAACACAGTAACTGGTAAATCTGGTACCAGAAGCCATTTTATTTGGCAAAGTAAGAGGAGATTGAGACGGGTCTCCTTATGTCAGTAGCAATTGTAATCTAGAAGAGGACTGTCCATTGTTGAACTTGCCTGTGAGAAGGTGGGTGTGTCTGTGTGTGTGTCGGTGCCTGGGTATGTGTGTGTTCATGCACATGCCTGTGCTTGGGTGGAGGGTGAGGTTGAAAGTTGAAATAGGCGGAATGCAAGACTGGAGACAGAAGTACACAAAAACCTCTGCATCCACTTAATGTTCCCCAAATTTTGGCTCCCTCAAAAACCTTTAATGAACTGTCAAAAAAGTAAGTATCTAATTGTTATGACCTGTTGTTTTTCCACATTCTTTAAAGGTAGGAAGAAGGTGAGTACAGGTAGTTTTAAAATCTGGAATTCAGTTCATTACAATTGATACTTCAGAAAAGGGATCGACAAGCATTTCTGACACATTTTTCTGAAGGAACATAAAATTAGAATTTTCCTGCCATGATCACTTTATCTTTTGAAAGAAAGAGCTGGCCATAACTGTCAGTTGAGGAGGCTGTTAGTATTTTTGTGGGTGTGACCAAGTGGGATTTATTTTAGAAATTCAAGACTGGTTTACATTCAACATCAAACAAAGCAATTTATCAAATTAACAGAATAAAAAAGAAACACCAAATGATCATTTCAACAGAAGCATAAAAAGCATTCGACAAAATCCAACATCCACTCATGATAAAAACTCTCAGCAAACTAGGCATAGTAGGAAATTTCATCCACCTCTTAAGAGCATTACATAAAAATCTACATCTAAAATCATATTTTATGGTGAAAAACCAACTGCTTTCTCCCTGAGGTCAAGAATGAGACAAAAATGTCTGTTCCTATGAGTTTTTTATTTTTTATTTTTTTTATTTCAGCATATTATGGGGGTACAAATGTTTAGGTTACATATATTGCCCTTGCCCCACCCAAGTCAGATCTTCCAGCGTGTCCATCCCCAAGACGATGTGCACCCCACCCATGACATGTGTATGTACCCATCCCCTCCTCCCTCCTCCTATCTGCCCGATACCTGATGAATGTTATTACTGTATATGCACTTAAGTGTTGATCAGTTAATACCAATTTGATAGTGAAGTACATGTGGTGCTTGTTTTTCCATTCTTGTGATACGTCACTTAGTAGAATGGGCTCCAGATCTATTCTATACAGGATAACACAAGAGGTGCCAGATCATCATTGTTTTCCGTGCTAAGTAGAACTCCATGGTATACATATATACCACATTTTATTAATCCATTCATGGATTGATGGGCACTTGGGTTGTTTCCACATCTTTGCAATTGTGAACTGTGCTGCTATAAACATTCAAGTGCAGATGTCTTTTTTATAGAATGTCTTTTTTTCCTTTGGATAGATGCCCAGGAATGGGATTGCTAGATCAAATGGTAGCTTTACTTGTATCTCTTTGAGGTATCTCCATATTGCTTTCCACAGAGGCTGTACTAGTTTGCAGTCCCACCAGCAGTGTATGAGTATTTAATAGACAAAAGTATAAAAGTCTGTGGAAAACATACCTCCACCCAAAATATCAAAATTATCATATAAGGCAGATAATATCAGTATTAGAAATTTCCTTACAGGAAACCTAACTTATTATCCATTAGTTATTTAAGTACTTTTTGCCACGTTTGGGGGAGGCACAGTATTCAGACTCTTCTTAACCTCAACTATCCAGTCTATAAGCAGCCTCTGTCCCAAATGAAAACTGAATGAGGTTTGTTCCAAGCAAAAGTAAGGTCAAAGTATCTGAAATATATTTTAAAATTCACTAAATACAGAATCTATGAAGGAAAAAACTGAGTTGTAATCACTCTTACAGTTACCAAAGTAACAGTGAGAGTAGGCAGTTTTGCATAGGTTAAGTCATCAAGGACTACGTATTAATGTTAAACGAAAACACTATTTATGGGAGGAAGGTGACAAAATTTATTTATTTAATAAAATTGTTTCAAACTTTAATTGCTCTGAACTAAAAAAACAAATAACTCTCAGATTCCCAGTAAATTTTTCCTAATATAACATAGAACATTCGTATGATTTCTGGTAGATAAACTTCAAAGGAAGTAATCTTATATCCAAAGGATCTGACACTACATGCTTAACTGCATTGTTAAAAGTAATGTTTATTTAACAATCTTCATAAATTAAAATCCAATGTCCCTGAAGGACAGCATATTTTTAGGCACTTTAAACATTAAAATAATAAGCATTTAAATGCTAATATTATTGAGTTCACCACTCTTTCCTAACAATACAGAAGAATAAAAGATAAGAGAAGGAGGGAATAATTTTAAAAGCGTGGAATGTCCTAGGAGAAGGAGGACTGGAATGAGAATGTCGAGAGCAGGTGTAAAGATTTAAAGTAGTCTACAGAGAAATGAAGAGAAAAAAGGAAAGGGAAAAATCAGGAGTGCAGAAATGAACCTGGCCTAACACTCTGATCTGTCAGTCAGAACCTTCCCTTTGCAAGTACGTGGCAAGATACCATCTCTCCAGTAAACTATTTCTCCCATGAGTCAAAAACAGGGGTGGGAGGGGACAGTTTTCCCTGTTTCAAAAGCATGTCTGTGACCCCAAAGCAATGTGCCTTGCTAACTCAGCCTTAGGTAACAGCTGACACTACCAACTTTAGTAGAAAGAAAAGAGCCTAAGTAAACTGAGTGAACATAGGAAAATATGAATAGCTACCTGTATAACTAAGAGCAATTGTCAAGGAACAAGTAGTTATTTCCCCAAATCCAAAGTTGCATTTTCACGTTATCTTGTATTACCATGTCACTGAGAATGCGCTAAAATGCACCATCTGCCACTTGTAGTCTGAAAGCCCTTTTAGGCAGCAACTTGTTTATAGTTGGATCTCCAGTCTTTGATATTATGCTCTGTAAATAATAAGTATTCAGTAAATATTTATTTGAATGAATGAATATTGATTATTTACTTCAGCATTAGGAAAGAAGAGGAAACTATTTTTGATTCTCAATTGGGTACATGCACATCGGGTACAATTAAGGCAATTGTTTAATACATAGGAAATTAGTTTTTCCTCTCATGTAAAAGTTTGTAGAGTTTTCCTATAAAACCTTGAGTTGTTCCTAAAATTGCTCATTTAACAATTAATCCCTATTAATAAGACAAAAAGACATATAGCAGATCCATGTATTAAGTTATTACTAACTACTTGTATCCCTGTAAGAATGAATTTATCACCTTTTCTTTTATAGGATGGATATCTAAGAGCAGCTGCTTGAAATATTAATCTCAACGAGGGTAGTTTAGACATGAAGAAGAGGGGAACTCCTTCATCTAATGGAATTCCTGAACAAATATAAATTTGAGTATAGGAAGGCTTGAAACTGCAGAGAGGTGCTGAAATGGACAGCGATAAACACCAAAGAGAAAGGTAGGGTATTTTATAATTTGTTTACAAAGATTGGTTTATACAGGTCTGTTAGTTCTTAGATATTACTTGGAAAAGTAGATATATCAAAAACTCAGAGAACATGAGCAGCTGCATTAGGCAGGTAATTAGTAAATTGTTGGGGAGAGGTGATTTGAGGAAGGAAGCAGCAGAAATTTTTCAAAGAAGAGGTCATGAAGTTATGTCTGGGAGAGACTCAAGATCTAGTGCAAAGAGCACAGGTGAGTCTGGCTGGCAAAGAAAGCAAATATCACAGATTCCTCCTCTGGGCTCTGTCCATGACCCAGACCATCACAAAACAACTAAGTCAGGTTTATGTTCATGTTTTAGAAGAATTTTCTTTATACCACTTCAAAGGGTTTAGGAACCCTCTTCTAAGCAGTCCCAAAACCGCCTTAGAAATACTTTCATTCACCTAAATACGGAAACAACAAAACAAAAATGCACTTTTCTATTTTAAATTTTTCATCCTTTCTTTAGAGATCATTTGAAGTACAAATAGCTAGAACTAACACTTTTTTTTTTGAGACAGTCTCACTTTGTTGCCCAGGCTAGAGTGAGTGCCGTGGCATCAGCCTAGCTCACAGCAACCTCAAACTCCTGGGCTCAAGCGACCCTACTGCCTCAGCCTCCCGAATAGCTGGGACTACAGGCATGCACCACCATGTCCAGCTAATTTTTTCTATATATATTAGTTGGTCAATTAATTTCTTTCTATTTATAGTAGAGACGGGGTCTTGCTCTTGCTCAGGCTGGTTTCAAACTCCTGATCTTGAGTGATCTGCCTGCCTCGGCCTCCCAGAGAGCTAGGATTACAGGCATGAGCCACCGCGCCCAGCCAGAACTAACACTTTTAAAATGAATGTGCTGCTGTTAAAATTCATCATAACAATATGAAATAATCAGCATAAAATACTATTTAACAGAATTTAAATACTATTTAATTATTTTCTTGGTCTTGAAAATAGGGAATTTCAGTATGGTAGGGAAAAGCAAAAAAAGATGAGGATGGAAGAAAAACACTTCAAAATTGTCATAATTTCTTCCAGGATAAGGAAAAATAATATCTGCACCTCAAGGCAATATTGTTGAGAAACTGCATATCAGACTTATGATTTACGTTTTGTCTTGCTTCTATTTGGCACCTTTATAAATATGGTTTGTAATCAGAGAATTATAAGCATAAGATTTGTATTAGATATTTCCTATAGAAGCCTCCTAGTAAGATGTCAAAGGCATAGCTATGTTAGTAAATTGATTATCAAGTAAAAGAAGTTTAAGTGCATGTGAGCTGGCTTGCTAGGATGTTTTCATTCAGATTGCAATGCCAGCTTCTTATGACACTTCTCTCTTCAGGAACAATTGCCCTTGACTTGGCTCAAGGCAGTGATGAGAAATCACACAGCAATAACAACATTCATCCTGCTGGGATTGACAGATGACCCAAAACTACAAGTTGTGCTTTTCATATTTTTATTTGTCACCTACATGTTAAGTGTGACTGGGAACCTCACCATTATCACCCTCACACTTTTGGATTCCCATCTTAAAACTCCCATGTACTTTTTTCTCCGAAATTTCTCTTTCTTGGAAGTCTCATTCACCACTGTCTGTATTCCTAGATTCTTATACACTATGACAACTGGAGATAATACTGTTACCTATAATGCTTGTGCTACCCAATTATTTTTTGTTGTCCTTTTTGGAGCGACAGAATTTTTCCTCCTGGCTGCCATGTCCTATGACCGCTATGTGGCCATTTGCAAGCCACTGCATTATACAACCATCATGAACAACAGAGTCTGCACTACATTCGTCCTCTGTTGCTGGCTTGCTGGCCTGTTAATCATCCTCCCACCTCTTGGCA
The DNA here is from genome assembly GCA_008750895.1 of Mirza zaza. Classification (NCBI taxonomy): domain Eukaryota; kingdom Metazoa; phylum Chordata; class Mammalia; order Primates; family Cheirogaleidae; genus Mirza; species Mirza zaza. Next base: position 10,062 of record VSMD01059086.1, read on the forward strand.
TAGGCCTTCAGCTAGAATTCTGTGACTCAAATGTGATTGATCATTTTGGCTGTGATGCATCTCCCATTCTACAGATAACCTGCTCAGACACAGCATTTATAGAGAGAATTGTGCTGAGTTTTGCCGTGCTCACACTCATTATCACCCTAGTATGTGTAGTTCTCTCCTATACATACATCATCAAGACCATTCTGAAATTTCCTTCTGCCCAACAAAGGAAAAAGGCCTTTTCTACCTGTTCTTCCCATATGATTGTGGTTTCCATCACCTACGGTAGCTGCATCTTTATCTACATCAAACCTTCAGCAAAGGAAGGAGTGGCCATTAATAAGGTGGTGTCTGTGCTCACTACTTCAGTAGCCCCTTTGCTTAACCCATTTATTTATACACTTCGAAACAAACAAGTGAAAGATGCGTTCAAAGACATAGTAAAACGGATTGCACTTCTCCTAAAGTAAGAAACCATTGATTTTTTTAAGACTAAGATAAATTCAATTTAAATCTGAATAGCCCAGAAGTGACATTAATGAATTTGCCAAATATGTAGTTTCTTTTTATTCTGTAGATTCATCAAGTTAATCTTTCACCAGGAACATTTTTTCTCTTATAATACAAAAACCAAAATCAAGCAATTTATTTCTCTTTCTTACAGGTTTATTTCAGGAGGGTTTATTCAGTTATTGTATATATACTCCAGAGGTTAGATTCTCAAAAATGCCTAATAACTATTGTTAATAAGTAAAAGTTGTATCTCTGGTCATATGGCCTTCTCATGATGTGGAATCTAAATACCCAGAAACTATTTCTCACTTGCTGGGGAATACTTCAGTACCTAGCCCCCAATTGTTCAAGAATAATTAAAGATTCTATACTGAAACTTAAATAGTGATGTAAAAAATATATATATATGTACTCCAGAGCTCTCTTTCTCATTTAAAAATGTCCATTTTTTAGGAGTGAGTAGAAAGAGCTAATGGGGCAACTTCAACATCTGTGTAGATAATTATATTCTTCCTTTTAAACTAATTTGTCCACAAAAAAAAACATTTTTACTAGCCTTTATGGAAATTCTTTGGATATACTGAATCCTGAAATGTGCTATGACTACAGAAGAGTAAAAACAAGATTTCCAATTGCCAGATGTCTTCTACTGAAATTGCCATTGATGGTATTTAGAGATATGATGAAGGAGAATAAGCCCTGAATTTAGAGGCAGGATAACCAAATCACGAATGGGTAAATTTGCCAGCTATCCAGACTTACATTATCTTTTTGTTAAAGAAGAATGTTAGGTTAGCATGGTGGCTCATACCTGTAATCCCAGCACTTTGGGAGGCCAAGACAGGAGGATCACTTGAGGTCAGGAGTTCAAGACCAGCATGGGCAACAAAATAAGACCCCAGCTCTACAAGAAAAATAAATGAAGAAGAATAATGTTAGAGATTAGAAGGATAGATCACCATATCAAAAAAAGTTCATAATTTGAAAGGACATTCCAAGGTTCATTTGGTTGCTTAGCATAGGCTGACTACTGAAGGTAAAATCTAAGTGTAAAAAAATTGTACGTGTAAAAAAAGTGCAAAGTGTAAAAAAACCCAAGAGAAGAGGGAAAGATAATTTTTAAAATCAGGTAATAATTATGCAGGTAACTTGGATAAAATAATTGGAATTTTTTTGATTGAATGTTCAAAATAGCCTTATTTTTTTCATGTTATGTGATTGTGAAAATAAATTTTCATGCTTTTAGAATATAAAAATGACTATTATCTGTGTTTATTAAATATCATCTAGCTGCTCAAACATATTTTATATTTTGATCATATTTACAATTGTTCATACAAAGTCATGACCATACAAAATCATACGATGGGTGTAAGCTTCTTTTATACTTCAAAAATATTCAATTAGAATGGCTATTATTAATCAAAACCTCAGTGAAATGCAAATCAAAACCACAATGAGATATCATTTATCTCCAGTAACAATGGCATTTATCAAAAAGTACCAAAACAATAAATGTAGGTGTGGATGTGGAGAGATAGGAACACTCATACACTGCTGATGGGACTGCAAACTAAGACAACCTCTGTGGAAAGTAGTATGGAGATATCTCAAAGAGCTACAAGGAGAAGTACCATTTGATCCACCAATCCCATTCCTGGGCATCTACCCAAAGAAAAGATAAGACATTTTATAAAAAAGACATCCATCTGCACTTGAATGTTTATTGCAGCACAAGTCACAATTGCAAAGATGTGGAAACAATCCAAGTGCCCATCAATACATGAGTGGGAGAAGGAAAAATGGCAGAGTAAAAGTAACCCCCAGATTCCTGCTCCCAGAGAAAGAGACATAGATCTCGGTCTCCTACACGTGAATGGATCTCCCCCCTACAAGGACAGCATGGTGAATCCACAGAGGTTCAGTGCGGGACTCTCAAAAATGGAAAAAACAAGGTGATCAGGAGATATGATCACATTCTCTGGAAAGTACAAAACAAATAATAGGGCATAGAGCATGGGAGGGCACCGGCCCCCCAGGCCAGGGGCGAAGTGGGATCAGACCCACAGGAGAACTCCTTGCTTCCCCATTGACCTTCCCACCCACCCAGCCAGGGACCTGTCTGAAGATGGTGCAAAATTGCAGCAGGAGAAGAGGGTGCCAGAGAGTGTGGTCATTAGTGGAAAGCACCATGAACTCCCCTGGAGCCCCATGCTAGGATGGCACCAAGAAGGGAGGAAACCAGACTGAGCTGATAGAGGAGGCAGTTAGATATCTTGCCTCTGGTAATGAGCAGGGCCAGTCCTACAGAGCTGTTCACTAAGTCGGGGACTCTAAGTTGGAAATGCCTCTGGTGAATAAGTCTGCACAGAGTGGGTCAGTAAGAGCGATAACTATGGCTGAACAGGCATGAGTGGGTGGGAAGGCAGCATAGAGGAGACAACAGGGTGTTCTGATGACCCAGACCCCAAGCCAGCACCTGCCACCTCCTAAACAGTAGCCCCCAGTGCTAGTACCCTGTGAGTGGGCAAATGGTGCCCATTGAGAGGGTCTACAGCCCAGCCACCATGGTGTGATATACAGTGCGGTGGGCAGATCCCCTCCCCCAGCCTAGAGACTCTCCTGACAAATTCCGCCCCTACACAATCTGCGATTGGCTGGCCAGGCCTGGCTACTGAGAAGACTAACACCAAGGGGAGTTACAGCCACTGGGGCGCCAGGGTGCAGGGCAGACTGGGGAGCTACTTCCTCCCCCTAGCCCGCATCTTTCCTGCCGAAAGTGGTAGGCTCCACCCCTGGAGGCGAAGTAAGACAAGAAAAGCCACTCTCCCCCTGATCTAGGGTGAATCCGCTGGGCCTGTGTGCAGGTTGAAAGCAGGCAGTCTAATGACTTTGCTTCCCAGAATAATTTAGGTCATCCAGTTGATCAAAACACTGGGGCTGGATCTCCTTCCCCAGTCAGTGGCCAACAGTCAGGGCCATGGTCAAGAAACAAATCCCCCACAAGTGGCCACAATGGCTCCACAAGTAACCCTACCCATGGCCTTCCAAGTATGGTGGAAGAGCTGTCCCAAGTAGGAGATCAAGAAACCAAAGAAGAGAGGACCCCCGAGTACCATATGAAAAAACATCAGCTGATTCAGATGGGGAGGGCTCAGTGAAAGAATTCTGGAACTACAAACAATCAAACCAAAAACACTCCCCCAAAGAGATACACCAGCTCTCAAGAAATGGATACTAACCAAACCCAAAACACTAAAATGACAGAAGAAGAATTCCAAAACTGGATTGTAAGAAATCTCAGTGATATGCAAGAAAAAAATGGATAACCAACACAAAGAAACCACAAATAAAATTCATGACTTGGAACAAAAATTCACTAAGGAAATCAAGATCTTCAAAAAAAATCACTCCAATCTCCTGGAAATTGAGAATTTATTCAGGGAAATACAAAACACAGTGGAAAGCCTCAAATATAGGGTGGACCAAACAGAAGAAAGAATCTCAGAGATTGAAGATAACACATTCAAATCAAATATGTTAATCACAGAGACAGAGCAGAAAAATAAGAGACATGAGCAAAGCTTACAAGAATTGTGGGATTATACGAAGAAAAATAACCTGCAGCTCCTCTTGATTCCAGAAGAGGAAGAAAAAACATAAGGGTTGGATAAGCTATTTGAAGCTATAATTGATGAAAATTTCCCAGGTCTAGCCAATGACTTAGACTTAGAAATACAAGAGCCCCAAAGGACTCCTGGGAGATACAATGCAAACAGGAAAACACCACGACACATAGTCACCAATCTGACCAGAATATCAACAAAAGAGATCCTCCTACAAGCTGTAAGGTGAAAGAAACAAGATACATACAAAGGAAAACCATTCTAAATAGCCCCAGATTTCTCAGCTGAAACATTACAAGCAAGGAGAGACTGGGGCCCCATTCTCACTCTTCTGAAACAAAATAATGCCCAGCCTAGAATCTTGTACCCTGCAAAACTAAGCCTTATGTATGAAGGAGAAATTAAGACATTCTCAGATAAGCAAAGTCTGAGGGAATTCACCAAGACAAGATCAGCCCTACAAGAAGTACTCAAAACAGTGTTACACACGGAACACCACAATGAATACTCACGAACATAAAAACACCCAAAAACCTAAAGATTAAAGGCCAGATATCACAATCGTTCAAGAGAGAAAACAATGCAACAATGTCCAACCCAACAGAATGAACAGTAACCTGCTTCACCTATCAGTTCTCTCAATAAATGTGAATGGCTTAAACTCCCCACTGAAGAGACATACCCTGGCTGAATGGATAAAAAAATACAAACCAAGTATCTGCTGTCTTCAGGAAACACACCTAACCTGCAAGGATGCATGTAGACTAAAAGTAAAGAGATGGAGATCAGTATTTCAAGCAAGCAAAAGCCAAAAGAAGGCTGGCATGATAATTCTGATCTCAGATGATTTAGTTTTTAAACCAACAAAAGTAGTGAAAGACAAAGAGGGTCATTATATAATGGTGAAAGGTACAGTTCAATAAGAAGAGATAACAATTTTAAATATATATGCACCCAACTTAGGTGCACTGAGATTCATAAAGCAAACCTTACTGGATCTAAGCAAATTGATTAATAGCAACTCCATAATAACCAGAGATTTCAACACCCCACTGACTACACAGGACAGATCCTCCAAACAGAAAATGAATAAAGAAATAATTGACTTAAACAAAACTCTAGAACAATTGGGTCTGACTGACATTTATAGGACATTCTACCCAAAATCCACTGAATATATGTTCTGCTCATCAGCTCACAGGACATTCTCTAAGATTGACTATATCATAGGACACAAAGTAAGTCTCAAAAAATTTGAAAAAATAGAAATCATATCATGTATCTTCTCAGATCACAGTGGCATAAAAGTAGAAATCAACCCTAACAGAAACTCACACTTCTACACAAAAACGTGGAAATCAAACCACCTCCTACTAAATGATTACTTTATAAACGAAGAAATCAAGACAGAAATAAAAAATTCTTTGAACATAATGACAATGGAGAGACAAGATATCAAATCTTCTGGGACACAGCTAAAGCAGTCCTGAGAGGAAAGGTTATTTCCATAAATGCCTATAACCAAAAGTCAAAAAGATCACAAATAGACAATCTAATGAATCGACTCAAAGAGCTGGAAAAAGAAGTACAGACCAACCCCAAACCCAGCAGAAGAAGTGAAATTAACAAGATCAAATCACAACTAAATGAAATTGACAATAGGGAAGCTATACAGAAGATTAATAAAACAAAAGGTTGGTTCTTTGAAAAAATAAACAAAATTGGCATGCCTTTGGCTAAAGAAAAGCAGAAAAGAGAACTCTCTAATAAGCTCCATCAGGAAAAAAAAAGGAGATATCACAACAAATCCCAAGGAGATACAAGATATAATTTATGAATACTACAAAAACCTTTATGCACACAAACTGGTAAATGAGGAGGAAATGGACACATTTCTGGAAACACACAGCCTCCCTAGGCTCAACCAGGAAGAAATAGATTCCCTGAACAGACCAATCTCAACAGCTGAAATAGAAACAGCAATTAAAAATCTTCCTAAAATGAAAAGTCCAGGCCAAGATGGTTTCACACCCGAATTTTACCACACTTACAAAGAAGAACTGGTGCCTATCTTACAGAAATCATTCCACAACATCAAGAAGAATGGAAACCTCCCCAACACATTTTATGAAGCAAACATAACTCTGATACCAAAACCAGGAAAGGATACAACAATAAAAGAAAACTACAGACCAATATCTTATGAATATAGATGCAAAAATGTTCAACAAAATCCTAGCTAACCTTGGCCGGGCGCGGTGGCTCACGCCTGTAATCCTAGCTCTCTGGGAGGCCGAGGTGGGCGGATCATTTGAGCTCAGGAGTTCGAGACCAGCCTGAGCAAGAGCGAGACCCCATCTCTACTATAAATGGAAAGAAATTAATTGGCCAACTAATATATATATAAAAAAAAAAAATTAGCCGGGCATGGTGGCGCATGCCTGTAGTCCCAGCTGCTTGGGAGGCTGAGGCAGCAGGATTGCTTGAGCCCAGGAGTTTGAGGTTGCTGTGAGCTAGGCTGACGCCACGGCACTCACTCTAGCCTGGGCAATAAAGTGAGACTCTGTCTCAAAAAAAAAAAAAAAAAATCCTAGCTAACCGAATCCAGATGCTTATCAAGAAAATAATCCATCACAACCAAGTGGACTTCATCCCAGGGATGCAGGGATGGTTCAACGTAGGTAAATCTATAAATGTAATTCACCACATAAACAGATGCAAAAACAAAGACCACATGATTCTTTCAATAGATACAGAAAAAGCTTTTGACAAAATTCAACACCCTTTCATGATACGAACACTTAATAAAATAGGCATAGAAGGAACATACCTCAAAATGATACAGCCATATACGACAGACCCATAGCCAACATCATACTGAATGGGCAAAAACTGAAAGCATTCCCACTTAGAACTGGAACCAGATAAGGCTGCCTACTATATCCACTTCTATTCAACATAGTACTGGAAGTCCTGGCTATAGCAATCAGACATGAAAGTGGAATTAAAGGTATCCACATTGGTGCAGAAGAGGTCAAATTCTCACTCTTTCCTGATGATATAATATTATATCTAGAAAACCCCAAGGATTCAACCAAGAGACTCCTGGAATTGATAAATGAATTTAGTAAAGTCTCAGGATGCAAAATCAATACACAGAAATCAGAGGCATTCATATACACCAACAACAATCAAATTGAGAACCAAATCAAAGACTCAATACCATTCACAGTAGCAACAAAGAAAATAAAATTCCTAGGAATATATTTAACTAAGGAGATAAAAGACCTCTACAGGGAGAACTATGAAACACTAAGGAAGGAAATAGCAGAGGATGTAAACAGATGGAAATCCATACCATGCTCATGGATCATCAGACTCAACATCATTAAAATGTCTATACTACCCAAACTGATCTACAGATTCAATGCAATACCTATTAAGATCCCAACATCATTCTTTACAGATACAGAAAAAATAATTTTACACTTCGTTTGGAACCAGAGAAGACCCCACATATCAAAAGCAATTCTAGGCAATAAAAACAAAATGGGAGGTATTAATATGCCAGATATCAAACTATACTACAAAGCTGTAGTAATTAAATCAATCTTGTAATTGGCACAAAAATAGGAGTATTGACCAGTGGAACAGATCTGAGAACCCTGATATAAAACCTTCCTCATATAGCCATCTAATCTTTGACAAAGCAGACAAAAACATACACTGGGAAAAAGAATCCCTTTTCAATAAATGGTGCTGGGAAAACTGGATAGCCACTTGTAGAAGGCTGAAGCAGGACCCACACCTTTCACCTCTCACAAAAATCAACTCACACTGGATAACAGACTTAAACCTAAGGTATGAAACTATTAGAATTCTAGAGGAAAATGTTGGAAACATTCTCCTAGATATCTACCTAGGCAAAGAATTTATGAAGAAAACCCCAAAGGCCATTACAGCATCAACCAAAACAAATAAATGGGACTTGATCAAACTAAAAAGCTTCTGCACTGCCAAAGAAATAGTCATGAAAGCAAATAGACAACCTACAGAATGGGAGAAAATTTTTCATCGTACACGTCTGATAAGGGGCTGATAACTAGAATCTACTTAGAACTCACGAAAATCAACAAGAAAAAGTCAAACAACCCTACCAAAAGTGGGCAAAGGACATGAACAGAAACTTTTCTAAAGAACACAGAATAATGGTTAACAAACATATGGAAAAATGTTCGACATCTCTAATCATCTAGGAAATGCAAATCAAAACCACAATGAGATATCACTTATTTCTAGTAAGAATGGCATTTATCAAAGAGTCCCAAAACAATAGATGTTGGGATGGATGTGAAGAGATAGGAACACTCCTACACTGCTGGTGGGACTGCAAACTAGTTCAATCTCTGTGGAAAGCAATATGGAGATACCTTAAAGCGATACAAGTAGATCTACCATTTGATCCAGCAATCCCATTACTGGGCATCTAACCCAAAAGATCAAATGACACTCTACAAAAAAGACACCTGCACTCGAATGTTTATAGCAGCACAATTCACAATTGCAAAGCTGTGGAAACAACCCAAGTGCCCATCGATTCATGAGTGGATCAATAAAATGTGGTATATGTACACCATGGAGTACTATTCAGCTTTAAGAAACAACAGTGATATAGCACATCTTGTATTTTCCTGGATAGAACTGGAACCCATACTACTAAGTGAAGAATCCCAAGAATGGAAAAACAAGCACCACATATACGCACCAGCAAATTGGTACTAACTGATCAGCACCTAAGTGGACACATAGGAACTATATTAATTGGGTACTGGGCGAGTGGGAGGGGGGAGGAGGAGGCGAGTATATCCATACATAATGAGTGAGGTGTGCTCCGTCTGGGGAATGGTCATGCTTAAAGGTCAGACTTGTGGGGGGAGCGGAGCAAGGGCATTATTTGAAACCTTAAAATTTGTACCCCTGTAATATGCTGAATTACAAAAAAAAATACATGGGTGGACTAATAAAATGTGGTATATGTATATCTTGGAGTTCTACTGAGCCTTAAAAAACGATGGGGATATAGCACCTTTTGTATTATCCTGGATAGAACTGGAGCCCATTCTACTAAGTGAAGTATCACAAGAATGGAAAAACAAGCACCACATGTACTCACCACCAAATTGGTATTAAATGATCAACACTTACATGCACATATAGTTGTAACATTCATCAGGTGCCAGGCAGATGGGAGGGGGGATGAGGGGAGAGGTATATTCACACCTAATGGGTGTGGTGCACACTGTCTGGGGGATGGACACACCTGAAGCTCTCACTTGGGTGGGGCAAAGGCAATATATGTAACCTAAACATTTGTATCCCCATGATATACCGAAATTAAAAAATAGAATAGAAAACAAAGGGAGCCTTCCTGGATATTACGAGGAATATGAAGGTTAAAAGGCCATTGTGTCCTCTATTGAAGGAAGGAGGTACCTAATGTACCTAAATAAAGTCTGTATTTTATAAAGTATGTATCCTAAATAAAGCCTCATTAACAGGTACGTGTTTAACTACAAAAGTATTCCCAATAAAAAGCATGAAAAAAAACAAGTACTGCATCTTCTCACTTATAAATGGGAACTAAACAATGGGTATATATGATCAAAGAAAATGGTATAATAAACACTGGAAACTAAGAATTGAGGAGGGTGGGAAGAGGGATGGATCAAAAATTACATATTGAGTACAATGTACACTATTCATGTGACAGGTACACTAAAACCCTGACCTTACCACTTTTTGATATCTCTTCCTCCTTGGGAATACCAATAATTTATAATTTCTGTTGCTTTATATAGTCAGAGCTGGGTCTCACAGCAGCCCATAGCAGGGCAGTAGGAACTGTCCTGGGTACAGGTAGGAGAGCCTGGGCTCCCCTGTCCTTCCTCCACTGGGTGGAGCTACAGCTGCGTCAGCCAAAGCTCAGCCCAAGGGCAAGGCACTGCCTGGCTTTAAACTCCCAAAAAGGCTCCTTGGGACTGTGACCAGAGACAGTGGGGCACTTCTCAGGCAGGCCACACATGTGGTGAGTGCGGTTTGCTGGAGACCTGGTCTCACAGCAGCCTGTTGCAGGATAGTGGACATTGTCCTAAATGTGTGTTAAAAAGCCTGGTTTCCCTGCCCCTCCCTAGCCAGATGGCAGCTATAATCAGCCCAAATTCAGCCCAAAGACAGGATGCATCCCAGTGTTAAACTCTCAAAATGGCACCTTGAGCCTGTGACCAGAAAGGCTGGGGCCCACCTACGTAGTGGGGCCCACACTGCTTGAGTGTGAGCCAGAAAATGTGAAAAATGCTGAGTGCTCGTGTCTCAGTCTCACCAGCAGAGCAGTGGGGACCTTTCCAGGGATGCTGGGAGTATCTGGGCTCCTCTATCCCTCTTCAGAGCCATACCCACAGCTCCCCAGTATCTAGGTTTTCAGAATGGCACCCAGCTCAAGCTGCTCTAGGCTCGGATAGCCGTGGAATTCCATGTGGGTTCCCTTTCTGGAGCAACATCTCTGCAATCTCCAAGCAGCTCCCTGTTAAGCCAAAGACCCATTTGTGATGCTTCCCATATACTTCCCTGGTGAATGCTAGCATTTTCTCCTAGACAATCTGCTCAAAAAGTGAGAATGTGCTTACTATTCTAGTTCGCCTCTGTGGAGGAGGCACACACTACGTCTTCCCTATGTTTTCTACTAGTAGCTGTGTAGTTTCGGATCTTATGTTTAAGTCTTTAATTGGACTTGATTTTTGTATGAAGGGTGAGATAAAGATCTAATTTCATTCTTCTGCATGTGGATATCCAGTTGTCCCAACATCATTTATTGAAGAGACTGTTTTTCCCCATTATATTTTCCTGGCACCTTTGTCAAAAATCAATTGAATGTAAATATGTGGGTTTATTTCTGGACTTTCTATTCTATTCCTGATTAATATGTCCGTTTTTATGTCAGTGCCATACTGCTTTGATTACTATAGCTTTGCAGTATATTTTGAGATCCAGTAACATTATGCCTCCAGCTTTGTTCTTTATACTCAAGAATGCTTTGGCTATTTAGCATCTTTTGTAGTTCCATATGAATTTTTTGACTCTTTTTCTATTTCTGTGAAAAATTCTATTGGAATTTTGATAGAGATTACATTGAATCAGTAGATTGCTTTGAGTAGTGTAGACATTTTAACAATATTAATTCCTCCAATCCAGGACCATAGTGTATCTTTCCATTTACATGGCTCTTCTTCAGCATTTTTCATCAATGTTTTGTAGTTTTCTACACGAAAATCTTTTACCTCCTTAGCTAAATTTTCTCCTAAGACTTTTATATTTTTTGATGTCATTGTAAATGTGATTTTTTTTATTTCTTTTTTAGATAGTTCATTGTAAATGTATAGAAATGCTACTGATTTTTGTATGTTGATTTTGTATTCTATGATTTTACTGAATTTGTCAGGTCTAATGGGGCGGTTTTGGTGAAGTTTTTATAGTTTTCTGTATATGAGAACATGTCATCTGCAAGGAAAGACAATCTCCTACTTGGACAATTTTCTGTCTTTTTCTTGCCTAATTACTCTACCTAGGACTTTCAGTACTATGTTGAATGGAAGCAGTGAGAGTGAGTGTCCTTGCCTTGTTCCTGACCTTAAAGGAAAAATTTTCAACTTTTCAATGTGGAGTATGATGTTAGCTGCGGGTTTGTCATATATGGTCTAATTATGTTGAGGTACATTCCTTCTATACCTAATTTTTTGACATTTTTTATCATGAAAGGATATTGAATTTTGTCAGATGCTTTTTCTGCATCTTTTGAGATGACTATATGATCTTTGCTCTTCATTAGTGAATCACATTTGTTGATTTACATATATTGAATGATCCTAACATCCCAGGGATAAATCCCAACTCATGATAAGTGAGTCTTTTAATATAATGTTGAATTCAGTAATAAAAAGTCTCCCATCAAATAAAAACCCAGGACCAGATGGCTTCACTGATTAATTCTACCAAACATTAAAGAACAATTTATACCAATCCTTCTCAGATGCTTCTGAAAAACATAAGAGGAAGAAATACTTCCAAACTCATTTTACAAGACCAGCATTGCCCTAATAGCAAAGCCAGAAAAAGGCACTACAAAAAAGAAAATTACAAGCCAATATTCATGATGAAAATAAATGCAAAAGTCATTAACACAATGCTAGCATACCATATTTAACCTCCCAATTTTTGTATTTCAAATTATTACAGAAGTACAAATGTTTTTGGTTACATGGATCACTTTTGTAATGCTTGAGTCAGTAATCTCTCAATATTTAACTCAATTTTCATCTGTAAAATGCGTATAGTCATAAGACCCACTACCACAAGAGTAGTTGTAAAGATCACATGAGAAAACATATATAGAGCACTTAGCACAGTACTATGCCAAAGATGAGCTTGTTATTTACATAGATAAAATATTAACTATGTTTTTGCAGCATTATAGGGTGTCCTAAAAGTCTCCATACAAAAGAAACATTTTGTAAAGAATACTTAGTAAATGTACATTTAGCTACAATTTCCTATTTTCCCTATGTATGGCGACTTTTGGGACACCCTATAGATACTCTCACATTTATCCTACCCCAATAAAATATATAATAGTGTATTGAACAAAGAAACTATTCTATAAAATTTTGTTGATTGAATGAATGAAAAACAAATAGGTGAATAAAATTATTACGCTGCACTATTTACATCAATTTTTATTTTAGGTCGGACAGCAACTGACATCAATGCTTAAGTCAAACATGGAAAAACTGAGCACAAATTCACCTAATTATTTTGATGTCTCATGTGAAGAATGGTACCAAGAGAAAGCTGCTTAGAATAGAGAGATACAGGAAGCTATTTCTGCTGTGTTTTGGGATGCTAGGACTTGATCCAAACCTGGCTAACTTCAAGAAATTCTGAGCATTTTCTCCCCTGAGTTCAAATGAAATATTCCTAGGCAATGTGGAGATAATCAAGCCTTCAGATCTGTCATCTGACTCATTGTTTTGCTCATGACCTATTGTTGCATCTTCCTGTCTCTAAAGACACTCTCCCCACTGACATGTTTAAAGCTTTTGTTTGAAAGAGTTCATTCCAGTTTGTTACACTATAGATTAATTAGTGACTTTTAAACCTGGACTCCCAAGGGAATCTTTTGTTTGTTCAGTCAGTTGATCCCTCCACGCCTGTTGCAAGCTAAATAGATATAACTCTTACTGTTGTTGTAAAGGTAAAATTTAGGGGAGGCCAGCTTCCCTATTCAGAAAAGATAGAATATTGACTTTCCAAATTAAACAGAATTCTTATCAATTTCTACAGTCTTTCCAGTTTATTAGTTAACTCTTTTCCTACTACCATTAACTTTTTTCCTACTAACAGAATGGAACAATATATTTGGAATTTGTTTCTTTTAATGTTCTTAAGAGAAAAAGTGACTGGAAATTAATGGATGTTGGTTACTGAGGAGGATTGTCACTCAGAGAATTTTTGTGAGGACTATTGTGGGGGTACACAAAAAGAACAGTCTATACTTGCTTGCTTCCTGTCATCCATTTCTGCCCATATTTGAGTTCTCACTAAGGACCTTTGTGGTTAATGTGCACTCAGAAGCCATGAAGGACCATCAGAGAGGTGAGTATGATTACATTTGTCATGAAAGATATTCACCACCTAGAAATTAAAAGAATCAAACTTGGTCCTTAAATAATGTTGATCAATATTCCAGAAGAGAAATCAGATAACTCTGAAACATCACTTTATTCTACAACATATGACATGACTTTAAAGAAGACCTTAGAATGATATTCATGGAAGGGAGAAGGGTTAAGAACAGAAACAGATGGTTTACAGAGGATACAGTCACCTGCGAAAAGTTCTGAGAAAACCCTCTTCTCAGTCCAATGAAAATGTCTACCCCAATGTTCACTACACAATTTGAATCTCCAAATTGAAAATATAACCCTCTTTAACAAGCTTTATATTTATAACACATTGCCTCCATTAGACTATTAGTCAATGAACACATTAAGTTAGGACATGTATATCCTATTGTGCAGAGTTTATTAATTTCTTTTTCAATTAAGATTGAGATATGGAGAAAAATTGAATACTGACAGAGAATTCTGCATTACCCGGGATGGTACCACCTAGTAGGTAACAAAAGCCAGAGGCAGTTCCACTGCCCTGTAATGTTGTCTAAAAATCCCATGGTAGGGGCACAGTCCATACCATGGACTGGGGAAAAAAGCCATATTTTTCCAGACTCAGGGGAAACACACTAAGTAATTAGCCTCAAGGCTAAGTAATCAGGCTAAATTAATTACTAATTAAATAGCCTGAAGGCTATTTGTGGGAAATATTTTCTGACAACCAAGTGAAAACCATTCTTCTAAAAAACTAATTGGAGTCTTCAGGGAGGATCCCGTAGCATTTAATTAATGAGAGAAATCAGGAGCCCTGGAGACAGTGAGTACAGGTAAAAGGTATTTGAGTAGCTAAATGTGATTAATTACAGATTGTTGCAGAACCATTGTCTGTCAGCTATAGGCTCTAATTCAGGTACAAATAGTTAACTGACAGATATACTGTGCTCAGGGAGTAGCACCATATAAAAGATTTATTATCTACTCAAAATATAAGGGTAAAAGATCAGACAGATATCCGTGTCCTCACCAATTGCCCAATCATGAAAAGTTTATAAGTGAGTGAAGATGGCAGGTGAAAAAAAAGGCAATATTTTGAAATATTTAGGACTAAGTCTCTGGAGGCAAACTGCTTGTTTTCATATCTGTGCTTTACCATACCCTAGGTGGAGGATCCTAAATGTATAGTTTTCCAGTTGCCTAAAATTTATGGCCTCAGGTTCCTCATCTGTAAAATGTGGATTATCATACCACATATCTCAAAGAGCTGTTGTGAGGATTAGTCATGATAAACTATGTAAAGTGTTTACCTCAGTATTTGACACATAGTGTTCTAGAAATGTGAGCAGTTGTCCTAATGAGATTTGCAAATTAATATGAAGAGAGAAAAATGGATTTCTTTTCCAGAAGCATCTGTTATCTGATGGAATCTCATCATCAGAAATGTATTTATTAAAGACAAAATATCTCTAGAATCGATAGTTCAATGTTATTGCTAGTTTTTGAAAGCTTAGTATTGATCCATTTTCCAAATTTACAAGAAAACTGAGAGCAGCTTTCTGAATGATAAGACATATTCTTTAATTAAATGGTTACCCTTAATTTTTATTAATGTTATTAAGTAAATTACTTATTAAGTTTTCTAGAATTGTAGAGTCTTGGGGACAGAAATAGGTAGCTAGTTATCATCATAAGCTAGAGAGCACATTAGAGTTAGAAAATATGAAGATCAGAAAACACACTCCTAAAATATTTTCCTGCATTTGTATGGTAAAGAAAATACATAATTGGCATTTAATAAACTTAAATTTATCTTCCTGCCACTAATAACTTCCAACCATCTGTTCTCAACCTCAAAATTAGGGGATTAAACAAAATATAGTTGATAATATTGGCTGCATTTAGGATTGTATCAATCTGTTCATAATCTATAGACAATAATTTTATGTAAAGAGGGCTGGTATCTACCAAGGCTGAGTTGCTTCTGTTAACAGAGAAAGAGACAAGGGAATAGAAGTAGGGTGTAAAAGACTTGGCTAAATTAGTAGGGCAGTTTGAATGGAGTTATTCTGAATTGGCACGTTTGGAAAGGTCAGGGCACCAAGACAGCTCAGAAGAGAATTAGAAGGGTGGGTGCAGGTGAGGACTGAGTTCAAGGAGAGGTAGATGAATAAATAAATTTTGTAATGATGCTGTTCTACAAATTGCAAAGACTAAATGACAAATACTAAATAGATTAGAAGAGAACACACAGTGTATTACAGCCAGTAAGAGCTCTATTAATGATGAATGATAAATTTGCCAAGGAAGTACTACTTGTGAGATTCAGGAGGTCCTTATAATTTTGAATTTACTATCAAAATGAGTAGAAAACTTTCTGGAAGTCATGGAGAAATAGTAAAAAGAGCAGAACTACAATTGCAGTGAAGGAAAACGTGGAAAGGGAAGCAAATTTGCTTAACCCAAGAGGGAAGGATATCAAGCACCATGGCAGGAACAACTCCTGTTCAAGTAAGTGTCCAGCCCTTATGTGATATCTATGATAATGTGCCTGAAACTATGCTAAGAGTTTTGTATTTAGTCTTATTTAATCCTCAGTGCAATTCAATGAGGGAGATAATAATATAGACATGTTATGGATGATGAAACTGAAGGGAATACTATAGAGACATTATTAGCACCTGATCTGACTGATTCCAAAGTCCCAAACCATCAACAAAATGACCTAGAAAATTGCACTCTGCTTACCCAGGAATTAACTTTCCAGAAGCCTCACCCAACCTACTAGAGGAAAATTAGGGGTAAAGAGGATCAGGGCTGAAGTAAACATCATGGAATTCAATCTTCTAGCCTCCCATTTCCACAAACTGATTCTGCACATTAAACTATAATAATGTGAAAAATGACCAGGCACAGTGGCTCACGCCTGTAATCCTAGCACTCTGGGAGGCCGAGGCGGGTGGATTGCTCAAGGTCAGGAGTTCGAAACCAGCCTGAGCAAGAGCGAGACCCCATCTCTACTATAAATAGAAAGAAATTAATTGGCCAACTAATATATATATAGAAAAAATTAGCCGGGCATGGTGGGGCATGCCTGTAGTCCCAGCCAGTTGGGAGGCTGAGGCAGGAGGATTGCTTGAGCCCAGAAGTTTGAGGTTACTGTGAGCTAGGCTGACACCACAGCACTCACTCTAGCCTGGGCAACAGGGTGAGACTCTGTCTCAAAAATAATAATAATAATGTGAAAATTATAAGTCTTGATTTACTCTTATACCCAGCCAAAGTGGCCTGGTGTCAGTTTAGGGGACTCACTGCCCAAAATGATTTTTTTACCTTACTGATGCCACAAATAGCTTCGATAAGTTTAGAAACCTTATTGGAGATAAGTAACCAAGTAGAAATGGATGCATGATGCAAGCCTTCCAAATGAATGTGTATCAGGTAAAATGTGATCATCCAGTTGATTTTCACATATAAAATGCTCAGTTGTACTTATTAACAAATATGTATTTAACTTCTACTGAGTGCCAGACACATTGCTGGCAGTACATTGAAAGCAGTGAACAAAACAAACGTGGCTCCTGTTTTTATTGGGCCACATGGTCTAGTACAGACACAAATTAACCAGCTAAAAAGAAAATATGTGAATACAAAGAGTAAAGGAGTGCCATAAGAAAAATAGAATGTAATACTAAAAACCCTGAGTTTGTAGAAGGCTTGTTTTGAAGAGCATAGCCAGGTAGGACCTCTCTGAGAAGGTCACAGTTATGGTGAGATCTAAAAAGTTGCAAAGAATAGGCATATGTGACGTTGGAGGGACTGAAAAAGGCCACCGCCGTAACTGGGACATGCTGACTGAGGGGAAAAGCTGAGGTTGGAGAGATGTGCAGAGGCCAGATCATGTGGGAATTTGCAGGCCAGTGTAGGGAGTTTGGGTTTTATTCCAAGTACAGAAGGAGGCTGTTAAAGGAATTGAGGCAGGGGAATGACATCCTTCAATGTACCTGCAGTTTTAAAAGTGAAGGAAGCAGAAAGGTAGTAGTTATTTTAAATGACTATATTTAGCTGTGGAGCTGGAAGGAAATGCAGAAACTAAGAAGAAAAGTTTTAGAAACTTCACATCTTTATAATCAACAATTAACTCTGGTTGCATTGCACTGAAGGAAGATATGTAGTATTTATTACCAGATGGGTTATTACCATTAATTCTAAAACTTTGCATGTAATAATAATATAAGCAAACCCTTCTATAGTGCTTATTAAGATGTTTACTAAGTGGTTTAGATGTATTAACTCATTTATTCCTTTAACAACCCTATGATGTAAGTTTCAATTATTCTCCACAGTTTACATATGAAGAAATGGAGGCACAGAGCTCAATAACTTGCCTAAAGTCACATGCTGAATGAGTCACAACTTGAACCCAAACAGTCAAGCTCCTAAGTATATGTCCCAATCCAATATATAGTGCTACTCCTCTGCTGCACCACATGATTCGTGATAGTGTTTTTGTTTTCATTTTTACATGACTGATATAGCCTGAAAGAGTTTCCTTTACAGGTTTTTCTCCGGGGGGGGGGGGGTAGTTTGACTATTTGTTTGATCTAGGAGTTCCTATACCATAAACTTCTTATAAAGATAATGATAAGAATTTTTAATACTAGCTCTCTGGCCATACTATTACATGAATCTCGGAGTAGGACAAGCTACCACTGCAATCACATTATCAAATAAAATAATATTGGTTTGCCTGGCATTTTCACTCTGTTCCTGCTAATAATTTATTTGATCCCCACTTATGTCAAATTTCTGCCTTGTTTTACCCACAGAACATGAAGAAGTCAGAGGTCAGTGATGAAAAATTATACAGTGTTAACCACATACATCCTTGTGGGACTAACAGATGACCCAAATCTACAGATTCTGCTTTTTGTCTTTTTGTTCATCACCTACCTGCTAAGTGTCGTTGGGAACCTGACCATCATCACACTCACATTTGTAGATCCTCGCCTTAAAACTCCTATGTACTTCTTTCTCCGGAATTTTTCTTTTTTAGAAGTCTCTTTTACCACTGTCTGTATTCCCAGATACCTGTATACCCTTGCCACTGGGGACAACACAGTGACCTATAACCCTTGTGCCGCTCAATTATTTTTTGTTGTTGTCCTGGGTGTGACTGAGTTTTTTCTCCTGACAGCCATGTCCTATGACCGTTATGTGGCCATCTGCAAACCCCTGCATTACACGGCCATCATGAACAACAGAGTTTGCATCAAGTTCCTTATTGGCTGCTACATGTTAGCACTGATCATTGTCCTCCCACCCTATATTATGGGCTTTGATCTTGAGTTTTGTGATTCCAATGTCATAGATCACTTTGGCTGTGATGCTGCCCCCATCCTGAAGATTACCTGCTCTGACACAGAGTTTATAGAGCGATTTGTCTTGGTCCTGGCAGTATTGACGCTCATTTTCACCTTGGTATGTGTGATTTTGTCCTACACATACATCATCAGGACCATTCTCAGATTCCCTTCTGCCCAGCAAAGGAAAAAGGCTTTTTCCACCTGTTCTTCTCATATAATTGTGGTCTCTATCACATATGGAAGCTGCATCTTCATCTATATTAAACCGTCTGCAAAAGAAGGGGTCGCTATGAATAAGATGGTGTCACTGCTCACGACTTCAGTTGCCCCAGTCATGAATCCCTTCATTTACACTCTGAGGAACAAGCAAGTGATACAAGCTTTCAAAGACATGATCAAAAGGGTTGCAGCTATCTCAAAGAACTAAAGGACTAGAGTATACAAAAGGTAAAAATGTAAAAGAACTCCTTACATTCATTTTTGTTTTATTGATATATAATTTATCTGCTATAAAATTCACTAACTGTAAGTGTATTATTCAATAAATTCTAGTAAATAATAAAGTTGTGAAACCACCACCGTGATGTAGTTTTAGAACACTCCCATCACCCCAGATGTTTTTCTCATGACCATTTGCAGTCAATCACCAGTTCTACCCTAGCTCTAAGCAATCACTGAGCTGCTTTCTGTTTCTATATAAATTTGCCTATTCTGGGCATTTCATATAATGAAAATATATAATATGTAGTATTCTGTGTCTGGCTGCCCTCATTTAACATAATGTTTTTTGTATTCTTCCATCTTGTAGCATTTATGAGTTGTTTATTCCTTTGTATTGCAAATAGTATAGCATTATATAGATATGACAGCATTTTGTTTATTCATTCACTAGTTGATGGACATTTGGATTGTTTCCTTGTCACTGTGAGACCTATGTTTTTATTTTTTGAAGAACTTTGCTTAGATTTATCTTTTGTAAATTTTTTTATTTTTAGTTATTGTGAATATATTGTTATTGTACTTATTTATGGGGTACATGTGATATTTTGATATAAGCATACAATGTGTAATGACCAAATCAGGGTAATTATGATATCCATCATCTCGAGCACTTATTATTTCTTTGTGTTAGGAACATTCCAATTCTACTAGTTTAGTTATTTTGAAATGTGCAATACATTATTGTTAATTATAGTCACCCTATTGTGCTACCAAACACTAGACTTCATTCCTTCTATCTAACTGTATTTTTGTGCCCATTAACTATGCCCTCTTCCTCTCTTTATCCCCCTCTCCCCACTACTCTCACCAGCCCCTAATAGCCATCATTCTACTCTTTGTCTCCATGACTTCAAGCTTTTGTGTGTGGCTCACACACATGAGTGAAGATGTGTGCCTTTTGTCTTTCGATGCCTGGCTTGTTTTGCCTTGACATAATGCCCTCCAGTTTCGTCTATGTCATTGCATGCGACAGTACCTCTTTATTTTTTGCAGCTGTATAATATTATATTGTGTATGTTTGCCACATTTACTTTATCCATCCATCCATTGGTGGGCACTTAGGTTGATCCCGTATCTTGGCTATTGTGAATAGTGCTGCAGTAAACATGGAAATGCAGACGTTTATTTGATACACTGATTTCCTTTCCTTTGGATATATACCCAGCAGTGGGATTGCTGGATCGTATGGTAGTCCTACTTTTAGTTTTCTTGAGAACCTCCATGCTGTTCTCTATATCGGCTGTGCTCATTTACATTCCCACCAGCCATGTACTAGGGTTTCTCTTTCTCCACATCCTTGTCAACATCCATTATTGTCTGTCCTTTTTATAAAAGCCATTTTATAATGGATCCTTACGTGCAGCCTTTTGACTGAATCCAAATTTTACAGAACAAATTAAGTTTGAATTCGGCAGGGGGATCACACTTGGGGATCTGGAGGGCCACATGTGGCCTTGAGGCCCCTTCCCTACAATGTCCTGAAATGTTTTTCTAATGTTTTCTTATAATAGTGTGATAGTTTCAGGTCTTAGATTTAAATCTGTGATCCATTTTGATTTGATTTCTGTGTATGGTGAGAGATAGAGGTCTAGTTTTATTCTTGTGCATATGGATATCCAGTTTTCCCAGCACCATTTGTTAAAGAGACTATCCTTTCCCTACTGTACATTCTTGGCTCTTTTGTCAAAAATAAGTTAACTATAAATGCATGGATTTATTTCTGGGGTCTGTATTCTGTTACATTGGTCTGTGTGTGTGTTTTTATACCAGTAAAATGCTGTTTTGGTTACTATAACTTTGCAGTATAATTTGAAGTCAGTAATGTGATGCTTCTAGCCTTGCTCGTTTTGTTCAGGATTGCTTTGGCTATTCTGGGTCTTTTGTGATTTCATATAAATTTTAGGTTTATTTTTTCTATTTCTGTGAAGAATGTCACTGATATTTTGATAGGAATTTCACTGAATCCGTAGAATGCTTTGTGTTAACACTGACATTTTGATTGATTCTTCCAATCCAAAAACATGAAATGTTTTTCCATTTCTTTGTGTCCTCTTCAATTTCTTTCATTAATGTTTTATAATTTTCATTGTAGGAATCCTTTACTTCTTTGGTTAAATAAGCCCACCTGTCATTTGCTTTTTACCTACAAGTGGAACTGCTGAATTACATGGTACCTACCAAGCTGTTTATCAAATCCATACTATTTTATATTCCCACAAACAATATGTAAAGGGTCCAATTTTTTCACATACTCCCTACCACTTGAGTGTGTGGTTGCACCTTATTGTGAGTTTAATTTGTGTGTCCCTGATAATGATATTGAGTATCTTTTCATATGCTTACTATCTGTTTATATATGTTCTTTGGTGAAATTTCTATCCAAACTTTTTGCCCATATTTTAATTGAGTTGTTTGTCTTCTTTTTTTTTACTTTAACATATTATGGGGGTACAAGTGTTAAGGTTATGCATACTTCCCATGCCCCTCTCCCTCCTCGAGTCAGAGCCTCAAGGGTGACCATCCCCCAAACGTTGCACATCTCACTCATTGTGTTTGTATATACCCATCCCCTCCTTCCCCCTCCCACCTGCCCAACACCCGATAAATGTTATTCCTATATGTCCACTGAGATGTTGATCCATTAATACCAATTTTCTGGTGAGTACATGTGGTGCTTGTTTTACCATTCTTGGGATACTTCACTTAGTAGAATGCGTTCCAGCTCTATCCAGGAAAATAAAAGAGGTGCTATATCACCGTTGTTTCTTAGAGCTGAATAGTACTCCATGGTATACATATACCACATTTTATTAATCCACTCATGAATTGATGGGCGCGTGGGTTGTTTCCACAACTTTGCAATTGTTAATTGTGCTGTTATAAACATTCAAGCGCAGGTGTCTTTTTCATGAAGTGACTTTTGATTTTTGGGTAGATGCCCAGTAGTGGAATTGCTGGATCAAATGGTAGATCTACTGTGTCACTTTAAGGTATCTCCATATTGCTTTCCACAGAGGTTGAACTAGTTTGCAGTCCCACCAGCAATGTAGGAGTGTTCCTATCTCTCTGCATCCACACCAGCATTTATTTTGGGGGGTCTTTTTGATAAAGGCCATTCTCACTGGAGTTAAGTGATATCTCATTGTGGTTTTGATTTGCATTTCTCTGATGATTAGAGATGTTGAGCATTTTTTCATATGTTTGTTGGCCATTATTCTGTCTTCTTTTGAGAAGTTTCTGTTCAGTTGTAAGAGTTATTTACATATTGTAATACAAGTCTTTTATCAGATATATGATTTGTAAATATTTTCTCCCAATCTTTGAGTTGGTGGGGTTGTTTGTTTGTTTTTAGACAAGGTTTCACTCTGTTACACAGGCTAGAGTGCTGTGGCATCAGCCTAGCTCACAGCAACCTAAAACTCCTGGGCTCAAGCAATCCTCCTGCCTCAGCCTCCCAAGTAGCTGGGACTACAGGTGCATGCCACCACACTAGAGTAATTTTTACTATTTTTAATAGAGATGGGGTCTCACTCTTGCTCTGACTGGTCTCCAACTCTTGACCTCAAGCAATCCTCCAGCCTCAGCCTCCCAGAGTGCTCGGATTGCAGGTGTGAGCCACCGCGCTCAGCCTCTTTTTCATTTTCTTACTTGTGCCTTTTGAAGTGCTAAATTTTTAATTTTTAATTTTGATAAAGTTAAGCTTTTTCCTTAACAAGTATGCTTTTATGTGTCATATCTAAGAAATATTTGCCTAACCCATGATTACAAAGATTTCCTCCTTTGTTTCTCCTGTGTTTCTTAGCCTTTAAATTTAGGTCTTTGATCCATTTGGAGTTAATTTTTGTATGTGGTATGAGGTTAGGATCCAAATTCATTTTTGCCCATTCCAGTACTATTTGTTCATAACACTGCCCTCTTCCCAATTGAATTGTCTCGACACCTTGTTGAAAATCAACAATTGATCATAAATGTAAGGGGTTATTTCTGGATTCTCAATTATGATTCATTGATACTTGCACTAATACTTTATTACTGTGGATTTATGGTTTTGAAACTGGGTAGCGTAAGGTGTTTAACTGTGGTCTTTTTCAAAAACTTTTTGACTATTCTAAGTCCTTTGCATTTATATATAAATGTAAGGAAAAGCCTATCCCAATTTTATATTTTAATTCTTAAACCTCATAATCCCATTTCTTTTGTACTCAGGGCCCACACTATTAGATTTATTAATCATTCTTTCTTTTTAGCTCACTCTCTACCCAAGAGGAATTGAGAAAAATTCCTTTATAAGTATATTATAATATTTCATTACAAAACCTTAGTTATAATCTTTAGTACCAGGAAAAGTCTCATTCCTAGTAATGTAACTTAGGGAAACTCTTGCACATGTGCATCAGGTAATATGCATAAAAATATTAATAATATTACTAATCAAAATAACAAAAAACTTGAAGTATAATATATGTCCATTGTCAAAGAGTAGTTAAAGTATGGTCATATTCATATAATTTAATACCATAGAATCATTGAGCAAACTTTAGCAACATCCATCAACATGAATGAATCTCATAAAAATAATGGAAAGGGCAGAAAATAAGACATAGAAGAATGCATATACATAATTCCATTCATACAAAAGTTTTTTTAAAGACAAAACAAGACAATATAATTAACATTGTATATATTGATGGTAAAACTGCAATAAAAAAGGAAATGATTATGGAAATAGTCAGGATTATACTTATGTCATCAGGGGTGGAGAAAAAGGTAAATGTGGTTGGGATAGGTAAGCGGAACTTATCTAAAGTTATAACAATGATTTATGTCATAGCCTGAATTGTAGTTATATTGAGCACTTGCTTTATTTTTCTTATTTTTAAAGTGCATAAATGTTTTATGTATGGTTTATGAAGAAATGTTTTTTTCATATGAAAAATGAATTGCACAAAAAAAATCATAAAAGTTTTGATATTTAAATAATAAAAGAATATTTTGTTCAACTCTATGCAAATTAATGTGAATATCTGGATGAAATAAATATCATTATAAAAAATATTATTTATTAAAATCGACCCAGGGAAGCACAGGAAATCTAAACTAATTTCCATAGAAGAAATAGAGAAGGTTGAGAAAGAGGCATCCTTAAAAAATGCAGTAGGCCTACTATAGTAGTTTCACAGGTGAATTCCATTAAACTCTTAAACGTGAATAACTACTTACTTAGTTCATCTAGATAAGTGTGAGGCTGAACCCTTTCATGATGACTATAGCTCCTTAAATCAAAAATAGCTTCTCTTAGATTTTGAGCATGTGTTTTTAATGCAAATTTCTCATCCACTGAAACCATATTTGTTTATTAAATACCAGTGTAAAGTTGCATTGTTCTCTCTGTGGCACCCACCAACTCTAGAATGTTCTTGTATATATATTTTGGTTCTGCTGTACGAATGAGTGATATCTCACTGGAAGGTCTTCCCCAGTTTACACTGAGAAGCCTGTGGCTATTTAACTTTCCAATGTGATCTACATGTCTATCCAATACATCAAGGCCGACCATGCTTGAGTTCATAAGATGTAGGTACTTCTACACCACAGCTAAAGTCAAATACATCCTCTCAAGCCCAGAGATCCACAGTGCCAGAGACTTGTACAAGATCCTGGAGGCTCTAAGGGACAATGAGACAAAAAGCAATACTCTACACCTTCCCTTAACTGTAGCCCACTATTCATTGCACAAGCACAAGGCAGGCCTATCTGAAAGGAACCTAAAGAGACCTTTCTACCCTGACTAGAAATTTAGAAATGCAATTGATCGGTTTGAATATATTTTTTAAGCATTTTTTTAAAACTTCTGTGTGGAAGTAAATAAATAAGCCAAAGACAAAAAAAATGACAAACTGGGAAAAATATTTGCAATTGATATTAGAGATTTTAAAAACTAAGCTCTCTAGCTCTAAAATGCTTTAAGAAATCTATAAGGAAACATCACTATCCTAATAGAAAATAATGCAAAGACAATATGAAAGTATGATTCAAATAAAAGAAAAGAAAAATAATTCCTAAAGTCAAACTTATTCATAATGAGATAGATGTTAAAACATCACTGAGTTACTGATTATCACCCATCAGATTGAAAATGTATCCAATAGTTTGATAATACAATTTATTGTCAGGGCACTGGAGAAACTGGCACTCTGCTAAAATTTGTAGGAGTATAAATTGACATAAGCCTACAAAACTCAATTTGACAATAGCTATAAAAATTAAAGTATCAACGCCATCAGGCATGGTGGATCATGCCTATAACCCTAACATTTTGGGAGACCAAGGAGGGATGATTACTTGAGGCCAGGAGTTTGAAACTAGCCTGAGCAAGAAAAAGACCCTGTGTCTACAAAAAATAAAAAAATTAGCCAACTGCAGTAGAGCCTGCCTACAGTCCCAGCTACTCAGGAGGCTGAGGCAGGAGGATTGCTTGATCCCAGGAGTCTGAGGTTGCAGTGAGCTGTGTCAACGCAACTGTACTTCAGCCTGGGTGACAGAGTGAGAACCCGTATCAAAAAAAAATAAATAAATTCAAATAAAATTCAAATATCAAAGTTTGAATGCATTCAAAATCTAGCCCCTTAACCCTTCAATCAAGAAATTTCATGTTGGGGATTTATTCAATAAGTGTACTTGCAAATGTGTGAATTGATATTCCTTTAAGGTCATTCATTTCAGCATTGCTTAAAGTAGCAAAAGAAGTCAATCAATTGAAATGTCCATCAACAGAAGATCATTTTATTCTTTTCAATAGAGGTTCCATTCTATGGAATACCTTACAGCTACAAAAAATGATTTAAAAGCTCTTTGTTTATTGGCATGGAAAGATTTCCATTATACTATGTATTTAACTAAGAAAAATGCAGAGTATGGCATATTAGCCCTTGTGTTTTAAAAAGATAAAAAATTAATCATCTAATTTTGCTTATACCTAAAAATACATAAAACACTGGAAAAATAGTGAAAATGTTCAGATGGGTGATTGAACCTATGAGAATTAGATGGTGACAAAGAGCTTTCACTGTATATCTTTTTTATACTTTCTGCTATTTGAAAGGTTTAAAAAGTCATATAAATGAAGATGTGTTCATCATATAAATATATACAAATACAACTCATACAACATATTCATCAACAAATGAACTCATATTGTATAAAACATATTTCCAAATTGGTTCCACTGATCAATACCTAAGTGGACATATAGGAATAACATTTATCGGGTGTTGGGCAGGTGGGAGGGCAAAGGAAGGGATGGGTATATACATACATGAATGCCATGCGCACCATCTGGGGGGTAGACATGCTTGAAGCTCTGACTCCAGGGAGGAGGGGGGAGGAAACATATATAACCTAAACATTTGTATCCCCATAATATGCTGAAATTTTAAAAAATTTCCATTTCATTCATATTCAAACATTATATTTATATTTTATTCACATTTATTTTAATTAATATTCATAATTCATACAAAATATAGAATGAAAAGAGTTTATACAATGTATCTATCATAAAAATGAATACCAATACCACACACTGAAATGTGTCATATGCCAAAAGTGGTATTTGAGACAAATGTATCATTTTAAATGCATATATTTGCAAAACATGGCCAAAGTCAAACTTTCAAGTTTAAAGGAATAAAGCAAGATAAATTCTAAAGAGGATATTAAGATATAAAGATAGGATATAACATATGAGCAGAAATGAATGAGCTGGAAAACAAAGGTACAGTATGAGGGGAATTAATAAAACTCTCCCCCAAAAAACTAACAATGTTATAATACTCTTATTTAAATTGAATAAGAAAAAATAAAGAAGGTACAAATAATATTAAAAATTTAAAAAGAGCCTTTATAGATACAGCTGAGATAACAAAGATAAAAATATTATAAAACATTATATGCATAAATGTGAAATTTTAGTAAAATGGACTAATTCCTATAAAATAATCTGACTTCAAAAATAAAAAACCTAGATGGTACTATAAAATTTAAGGAAATTAACAAATAGTTTAAAATCTTTTAACAAAGCAGACACCAGACCCAAATATTTTAAATTTGAGTCCTACCAAACTCTCAAGGAACAGATAATTCTGAGGAAATAAAACCTCTTCAGCAACAGGAAAAATGTGACTACCCCCAATTTATTATATAAGGCTAGTATAAACCCTACCCAAACATCATGTAGCATCAGCACAAAAAAAGGAAAACTAAAGACAGTCTAATTCAGGAGCATATCTACCAAAATATTTAGTAAAACATTAGCAAATTGAGCCCTTTTTTCCATTGAAAAAATAATAACCAAGTTTGGGTTTATCTCAGGGATGCAAAAGACGTTTAATATTAGCAAACCATTTAATATCATTTTATCACTCTAATAGATAAAATGAGAAAAAGAATATATTTACTAGATGCACTAGATTTATTTTACTAAATATAATTTACTTGATATAAAAAATTTTTTATAAAATTCAACGCCTTTCATGATAACTCTAAGCAAGCTCTGAATGGACGTTAATCATGGCATGTCCAATTGAACCCAAATGAATTAGTTTTGCTCTTCCCCACTCCAGTTATACACTAAGAAATAAAACACTCTAAAAGTAAAGTTTATTGCAAACTGTGGCAGAGTAAGTGCACAATCTGCTAAAATCTTATAATGAATCACATAAACGTGCAAAACACACCTCATTTGGCCTAAGACCAAAGGGAGAGCTGTTTCTCCTAGGGTAGGGGAAATGGTATGGCTTCATTTCAAATCCTGTATCTCTCAGGGCATTCTCGAGTGGCCTCTTTGAACTCCACTGAGAAGAATCCCTTAAGCAACGAGAAGAAAAGTAAAAATAAACTGCACTTGTGATTTTTCAGCTAACACATTGTTTTGCACCTGGCCTGTTTCTGATTCTATTGTTGCATCTTCCTTTCTCCAAGGACACAGTCCCAAATGATAGCTGTTTAATTTTTTTCCTCACAAAGTTCAAGTTCACCGCACTATAGTTAATTAGCAACTTTTGAACCTGGGATCCCAAGGGGTCCTTTTGTCTGTTTAATCAGATGATCTCCTAAACACCTGTTGTAGACAAAACAGATATAACTTACACCATTCTGGTTAATATAGAATTTTCAGGGAAACCTATCCTCCTGTACATAAATCAAGGTATTGACTTAGCCCAAACCAAAGAGAGTTTCTCATCATAGAAATTGTCTTTAATTCTTCTAATTCTACAGGATATATGAGCATTTGTCCTAGAATTAAAGTCAGAAAATATCCTTTATTTGGTGTACTTGTAGGAAGTGCTCAAGGTAAAGAATATTTGAGGAAGACTCCTGGGAAATTGTAGGCAATTGGAATCTAAGAGACCTCTGTCCACTCACAGACTTACCAGTGAATGCAAGTGTGGGTGCATGAAAAATATAGTACACACTGTCACTAACAAACTCCTGCTTGGCACTGAGTTACCCTAAGGATTTTTGTGGTTAAATTTCCCACAGAAGTCATAAACAGCAATCTGGAAGGTGAGTATGGTTTACTTAGTTTTGTTAGTTGTTCACCATTCAGAACCCAAAGAGTTCAAAGTTACAGGGCGAATTTTGACTTACATGTTTCAAAACCCAGGTCCTAAATAATTATAAACAATGTTTTTCTATAGGAATCAATAGAATGTCACTCTATTCTCTAACAAGTAACATTTGAGTTTTAATAAGACTTAGAAAAGTGCCGTTGGGAGAGGTTGCAAGGACAGGACAGTACAGTATAGGGAGTGATTATAGTCCACCATGTATGAGATACTGGGAAAATATTCCTGTTCTCTCAGTCCAGCAAAAATGTCTCCCTAATGCTTATTTTTTGCTATTAGACTTAAATATCTACCATTAGAGATAATTCCTTCTGTTTAATGAGCAGTACCATGAAGCATACCTGAAAAAGTAAAGCATTCTTTTATTAGTAAGACAATAAAATAAATCAATGAACGTTCATATGCTATCAGGCATGAGTTTACCTAATATGTACCAGAGGAGACTAGGACACTAATGGATATCAATTTTGTTTTGCAAAGGACAGAAATTAAAATATTATGGGTGCCTAGAGATTAAGCCAGGTTGAGCAGATCTTGGTGGGTACTATATGTGGGCACTTAGAGCTTTAATGAGAAGACAAAACAGAAGAGCAGGAATGCTTCTCCACTTTTCCATTGGGTTTGGTGTGATCATTCCCTAAGTAGTACATGGAGGAAAGCAGCAAATATTCCAGCCATTTATGTCACACCCAAGTCAGATTCCTTTCCATAAGGCCAGGGTCAGAAGGCTCTGAGGTGTGATCTGAGCACATGTTGGAAATGGACACTGTACCATCAGTGGGAAGGAAAGAACCATATTTTCCCAGTCTCAGGGGAAACACAACTCAGGATTATTGTGGGTAATATGTTGCGACAGCCAAGAGAAAACCATTCATGTTCCAAACTAATCAGGGTCTCCTGGGAAGATCCTGTTCCATCCCAGTAATGAGAAAAATTGGGAGCCCTAGAGACAGTCACTGCAAATGGGAAACATTTCAGTTGCTAAAAATGTAATTATTATTGTTGAAGAATAACTGTCTCTCTGCAATGGTCCCTAACTCAGAACTAAAGAAGCTCTGGACAGTGATTCACCTAGTGACCTGGCAGTTACTTGACAGATGGCATCACAAAGAGGATGTTGGTTATTTTCTTAGAAGACAAAGAGGAGAAGGCAATCAGTCAAATAAATAGATAAGTAGGCAGTGATCTGTAGTAGTTATCAGTTGAATTTCTGTAGTCAGATTGCTTGGATTCTTATCTCTGCTTTGATGACCTTGGTTCACATTTTACATTGATGACCTTGGGCAAGATTCTTAGTATTCCTGAACCCTGGTTTCCTCATTTGTAAAAGAAGAATTAAGTCACAACCAGCCTCAGAAAGTTGCTTTGAAAATTAAAAGAGGAAATCTAAACGTTTGACATAGCACGTGACATTTAGTAACTGCCTTTTAAATGTTACCATCATTACCACTTTTTGGAGAAGTTTGTGAATTAAGTTGAATACAGCAAAAGGATAGTCTTTGCCCTGGTATCTGCCATAAAAACGTATTATTATTACATGAAATTCCTCATTAGAAATCTATTCTTAAATTTACAACATAAATATGCCTTGGTTGAGTAGTATAAATATGATTATTAGCTTCTAAGACATTAAGTGAATTTATTTTCCAGATCTCCTACAGTACTAATGCTAAGTTTTCCCAGAAGTAATATAGATACTAAGGAAAGAACTGGAATGAACGAGGTATCCTTGGAAGACAAAGCATGTTAGAAGTAGCAAACATCCTAATGGGTGAGTGGAAACTGGAAAAAACAAGAAAAAAATTCCTAAAATTTTTTCCTAACTTGATATAATAGGGAAAAAAGCACAGATTTAGGATTTGGGGAAGTTGGATTCATCCTTCGACTTTGTGCCTGACAAACCTGGGACTTGTTGACCCTCTGGTTTTCATCTTCAAAACTGGGGGTTGGCTAAAATAATCTTTAAAGACCTTTCTACCTCTCAATTTATGTAGCTCTCTTAAGTCCTTAATCGCCTTGTTTATTGTAATCTGGCACTCATTTGGCTAAGGTTTTTTTTCTTGTTTCTGTATAATAGTTCAAAGATAAAGAGACAAGACAGCATGTACAGAGCATGAAAGAGATTTCTGGCAACTTAGTGAGGAGAACTAAAGGGAAGTATTCTCAAGGTGAGGAAAGAAGAGGGCCCTAACACAAGCTCAGAAGAGAATTTGAGAGCTGTGTGGTTACTTAGGGGATGGGAAGTGAATGTCCCAAAACAATGTTTGAATTAAGAGTTTTG
This sequence comes from Mirza zaza, assembly GCA_008750895.1. NCBI lineage: Eukaryota > Metazoa > Chordata > Mammalia > Primates > Cheirogaleidae > Mirza > Mirza zaza. The sequence goes on from VSMD01059086.1 coordinate 41,679, forward strand.
AGCAAGGAATCACATCAGAAAGTGCAGTGTAGATTACAAATATAAAAGAAATTCAAAAAGAATGAATTACTGTTGTATGTAATTGAGTTATATGTGTGATGAACAGATGTACCAACAAATACTACTTTTTCAGAACATAAAAGGACCCTATAATTTTGCATTTCATTTTAAAGATAGCAGAAAACTTAAAATATATATGTGTAATATATAGTAAAGAGGGTAAATGATAAGGTAAAAGAAAGTGTGGGAGAGTGTGCAAAATCTGTTCATGCAGTAAGGGGCAGCAAGTCCTGGAAGAATTAGAAAAACTAAATAAAATTTATTTGATATTTGTTCTTTACCAAGCATGATGCTAAGAGCCTAAAAGAATTAGTTTGTTTAATGCTCATGATAACTCATGAAGAACATACACTCATTATTTGCATTTCACAGAACACACAATTATTATCCGCACTTCACAGACCAGGAAATGGAGCCCATTACAAGAATTCCCAAGGTTTCACAGCCATTAACCACTTCGGTACGGTACTCACCAGCCGTGAAACCTTGTCCACAGCTGGCACTCACAGTCCGCACAATAGTTTGTGCTATGCGTTGACGACGAATCCATTTTGCTCTTGTGTGATGAGGAAAGCTTTAAAGCACTGAAAGCTTGTTTTACTTTACAGGCAGCTTTACTTGCAATGTAAATCATAATAGGTAACATATACATATATGTTTTCATTACAGTGTTTTCAAATGTTCACAATTTTATTTTGATAAATGAAAAATTAGAAAAATCATATCACAACTGTTGGCTAAAATCACTGTGCACGTTCATCTGTGGCTATCGACTATAGTCAACGCTCATACCGAAGTGGTTAAATGGTTGAACTAGGTTTCAAGCCCTGATCTATCTTATTCTAGAGTCCATACTCTGAACTTATACCTATGAAATTAACCCAGATGGGCTCACTCCAAGGAGATTTAAGAACCAGGACTCAGTAGCCTCAGCCAAACTCTTTCAAAGAAAATGGGATAAAGAGATGAACAGAAAAGAAATCCTCACTTTTAGGCCACCCTCTTCCACCTACAGTCCTCCTTCCATCATCCCACTCTTAAGCCCCATTAGCTTTTTAAAAGATTATTTTTAATTTATTCCTACATGGAGATGAAATAACCTAGCATAATTTGGGAGATTATGATTCAAAGTGACCATTTATCCTTCTATTTTCTAAAATTGCCTCAATACACTGAGGTTCTTTGTTGGGGATTTAAAGCTGAAAATGTAAATGGACTGACAACACAACCTTTCAATTACACTTTAAATATAATCAGTCAATAACTGTCAAAGAAAAAAATATCTGGGCTCATTCATTCGGTAACAATTTATTGAGTATCTGTTATCTGCAATGCAAAGAGCTAGTGTCCTGTATTTACAGTGGTTTACAAAATAGATAGGGTCTGTGTTCTCATGGAGCTTTCTAGAAGGTAAGTGGTGGAGGTAAAAAGTAAATGAATATATAATGACAAATTATAATAAGTATCCTAAAAGAAATAAACAGAGAAGTGTTTTTATAACATTGGGGTTAGAGAGAACATAGTTAAATAAGAATCTCCAGGAAGATATCTTCGATGGGTTCATATTTAAGCTGCAACATGAATAATAAGGTCCATATATGCAAGAATGCAAGCAGAGCATTTCAGGGACAGAGAAAATGTTGTAGAAGTCCTGACGTAGAAAAGAACTTGTTACCTTCAGGGCACTGAAGAAGACTGGTACACCTCCTACAAGCAAGGGATGAATTAGGAGTGCTAGTGATATGATCATGAAAGTCCTTATAAATCAAAGGAGTTTGAATTTTATTCCAAAGAAAATGAAACTCCACTGAATGCTTTAAACAGAGTAATGGGTCTCATGTATGATTTTAGAAGATCACTGGAGTTTTCTCTTTAGAATGGTTTTGTGAGTGTTTCAGTGCAGTTCAGAAAGGGAAGAAATCAGAAGGACAATGTGGATTATCATAGCAAATAAGAAAACAGAGGCTGAGAGCAGAAGAATTTTAACTTTGCCACCTTAACTACAATCAGCCCTGCTTACCTTACATGAATCCAAGATGATGAGCACATTAGAGGTATTGTTTCTAAAATATGCATGATTACAAACCATGCATATTTTATGATAGGGTTTTTCTATTCATTAACACAGGTAATATCAAATAGCTTTATTTCCAAGGAGCTGTTAATCAAAGAAGGACTTTAGCATCAGATTAATACTATTATCAATATAGTAAAAAGAATCTTTAATAAGAGCCTCTGGCTGGTCTCTGGTATAATGCTCAACAGTGCTATTCCAGTAGCATTATTGGTTAACTACCACTCCAATAGCATTCTTGATTAAGAGGTTAACAAATAAAATAAAATCTTGGCTTAGCTAACATTTTCACCTCACCCCACTGCTAATTCATGCTGACAGTCCCTTTCTCTGATCTAATTTTTTTTCAGAAAATGTATTTTATTTTAAAATATATCATTTTATTTTATTATTTCAGAATATTATGGGGGTTACATAAATTGCTCTTGTACCATTTGTGTTAAAGTCATAAGTGTGCCCATCCCCTAGATAGTGTGCATTGTACCCATTAGGTGTGAATTTACCCATCCTCTCCTCCCCCTTCCCAGCTGCTTGATTTCCAATGAATCTTATTTCCATATGTACACATAAGTATTGATCTAATAGTTCCAATTTAATGGAGAGTACATGGGGTGTTTGTTTTTCCCTTCTTGTGATACTTCACTTAGAATAGTGGTCTCTAGTTCCATCCAGATTATTGCAAAAGGACAAAGACCTTGAATTTTTCTACAAAAAATTCATCTTTTTGTATGGCTGACTAATACTCCATGGTGTACATATACCACATTTTATTAATCCACTCATGTATTGATGGGCACTTGGGTTGTTTCCACATCTTTGCAATTGTGAATTGTGATGCTATAAACATTCAAGTGCAGGTACTTTTTTATAGACTGCCTTTTTTTCCTCTGGGTAAATTCCCAGGAGTGGAATTTCCGGATCAAACGGTAGTTCTACTTTTAGTTGTTTAAGGTATGTATATACTACTCCACAGAGGTTGTACCAGTTTGCAGTCCCACCAGCAGTGTATGAGTGTTCCTATCTCTCTGCATATATGCTAACATTTGTTGTTTTGGGACTTTTTGATAAAAGCCATTCTTACTGGAGTTAAGTGATATCTCATTTGGTTTTGACTTGCATTTCCCTGACAATTAGAGATGTCGAATATTTTTTCATGTTTGTTGGCCATTAGTCTATCTTTTCTGGAAAGTTTCTGTTCATGTCTCTTATGTTTACACACAGAGCAGGCCATAGTCAGGATTCAGTGATGAAAAATTATACAGCAATAACAACATTCATCCTGGTGGGACTAACAGATGACCCAAATCTACAGATTCTGCTTTTTATCTTTTTGTTTCTAACCTACTTGTTGAGTGTTGTTGGGAATCTGACTATTATCACTCTCACCTTGGTGGATTCTCACCTTAAAACACCCATGTATTTTTTCCTCCGGAATTTCTCCATCTTGGAAGTCTCATTTACAACTGTCTGCATTCCCAGATTCCTCTACACAATGGCATCTGGGGACAATACTGTTACCTATAATGCATGTGCCACTCAATTATTTTTTGTTATTGTCCTGGGTGTGACTGAGTTTTTTCTCCTGACAGCCATGTCCTATGACCGTTATGTAGCCATCTGCAAGCCCCTGCATTACATGACCATCATGAACAACAGAGTCTGCATCAAGTTCCTTATTGGCTGCTACATAATTGCTCTAATCATCGTCATCCCACCATTTGGCATGGGCTTTGAGCTCGAGTTTTGTGACTCCAATGTCATAGATCACTTTGGCTGTGATGCTGCCCCTATCCTAAAAATTACCTGCTCTGACACAGAGTTTATAGAGCGTTTTGTCCTAATCTTGGCTGTGTTGACACTATTGTTCACGTTAGTGTGTGTGATTTTGTCCTACACATACATCATCAGGACCATTCTCAGATTCCCTTCTGCCCAGCAAAGGAAAAAGGCTTTTTCCACTTGTTCTTCCCATATAATTGTGGTTTCTATCACATATGGAAGCTGCATCTTCATCTATATTAAACCGTCTGCAAAAGAAGGGGTCGCTATTAACAAGGTGGTGTCAGTGCTCACCACCTCAGTTGCCCCAGTCATGAATCCCTTCATTTATACTCTGAGGAACAAGCAAGTGATACAAGCTTTCAAAGACATGATCAAAAGAGTCGCATCTATCTCAAAGAACTAAAAGACAACTGAGTGCAAAATGACATTATAAAAGAATTCCTTATCTCCGTGTTATTTTTTCCTAATTCTATACATGGTTTTTGTATAGCACAACTTCATTCTGTTCCACTTACAGCCCAATATTGATACAAGTATTAATTAACCTTTTTTAGCTCAATCTACTCCTAGAAATACATGGGAATAAATCTTCAGCAAACATATATAACCACACGTCTACTATTACAGAAACAAGGAATATAGACAGCATCAATTTACTATCATATTGGGGCTCATCCAATACTCTTATACTGACTGATATGTCCTGAATTGAGCCCCAGATTTCCCGGGAACATCAGCAATGGTGACCTATGTCTACAGGAATGACCCTGTGGTCTCCCTGTTTGATAAAATTCATTTTCCTATCTCCCCCACTTCTCTGGGAGATAAAAATGTGAACTAAAATTTTCCATTAATTCCATTTGTTTAAAATGTGTAGAATTTCTTTTTATAAAAGCCCCAACTCTTTCTAAATAGAATTTCATACTCCTATCATCTGTGTGTGTAATCTGTGTATGTCTAGGTGCATTTGTTACCTTTTTTGTAAAGTCGGTTTAACACGCTTAAAGGGGTTAATGGGACAGACAAAACATAAATGACAGTTTTTACTTGAATTCTGTTCTGTTATCCAAGTTATTTGCCATCATGATTTTCCTAATCATTTTTCTAATATTTTTAAAACATTAAAATTTTCCCAAATATTTTTTCTAAATACAAAAAAATTTAGTCTCAATCACAAAGGCTTACAAATTAACTATTGAATAAAGAATTCAAATTAAGTGTCCAGTTTTTGCCTTTTCAACTTAGCCCTTCTTCACTACCTCTCTCTTTCTTCATAATCTTCTCTTCTTTATCTGATGCTCTAGGAAAATATGTGCTGTACCAGGAGTCAGAATGTCCAAGTTCCACTCTGGTCTTTATTACCACCAACTCAAACAAATCTCCCTTCCAGATTTCAGGAAGCATTAAACTGAAGAGCAAGATGGAGGAGTTAGGTGGCACTAGGAAACAGGCAGGAAATTCCAGTGATACATGGGGGTTAGGGAGTGTTATCCCAGGCTAATTTACAAGACCAAGAAATTCAACCATAATGGACAAGCAGTCCCAAAATTCCTGATGCCAGAGACAAAGAATGAATGAGTCTGAAGAGTATACTGAAAATTACATTAGAAAAAATAAATCTTAATTCCCCTACCTCATTCACAATCTATCCACTGGAAATTTCTAGATGCAGAATATGCTTTTAAAAATAAAATGGGGAAGAAATATTTGTGGGGATTCTGGTAGACCACAATATAATTCTTAACAAATTTAAGACTGAAATAATATCAAGTATCTTCTCTAACCACAATGGTATAAAACTAGAAATCAATAATGAGGAATTTTGTAAAATTCATAAATATGTGGACATTAAACAACATTCTTCTAGACAACCAATGGGCCAAAGAAGAAATGAAAATGAAAAATTCAGAATATCTTGAGACAAAAATAAAACACAATGTATCAAAAATGATGGAACATAGCAAAACCAATTCTAAGAGGAAAGTTTATAGTATTAAATGCCTATATCAAAAAAGAAGAAAGATCCCAAACAAACAACCTCAAGGGACTAGAAGAATAAACTAAGACGAAAGTTAGTAGAAGGCAGGACATAATAAAGATCAGACCCAAAATAAACAAAATAGACTAGAAAAACAATAGAAAAGAACAAGAGAAAGAAAGAAGGACATAATTAAAATCAGACCTGAAATAAATAAGAGACTAGAAAAACAGTAAAAAAGAACAACAAAAAGAATAAAATGAAACTATGAGTGTTAGGTAGATAGTGAGGGACTCCGGGTTTAACAGCAGTGCCCATGGCTGACTCAGGGTGGAATAATAGTTCCTCAGAAGAGAAGTGGGAGAGAGAACATTTTCTAGTATGCATTCAGGCTGGCCTCAAGACCGCCAGGCAAAAGGCGGTCAGCTATTCCAAAGTCGCCGCCATAGCCCAGGGGCTTGAGGAAAACCCCGTAGCCTTCCTCCATTGGCTGCTGGAGGCAACAGAAAAACACACCACTCCCCATGTGAACTACTATGAGGGGCAGGTGATATTAAAAGACAAATTCTTGGCCTAAGCAGCACCAGATATTAGGAAAAAGCTTCAGAAGCTTGTCCAGGACCCTACCACCTCCCTGGATGACATGGTGGCTGCTGCTAATTCTGTTATCTGTAACAGAGCTTATGAGTTTGAGTCTCAGGCTCCAGAGAAGGAGTGGGGTAGGAGGCTAGGCCTGCCCAGTTAGTGGCAGCATTAGCGCCCACATGCGGACCAACAGCCAAAGCCTACACCAAAGGAAGGGATCTCCAGTGCTGCATCTGTTGACAGGAAGGGCATTGGGCCAAGAACTGCCCCAATAAGGACAGCCACCCAAGGCCCCTTATCAGTGCCATCAAACAGGTCACTGGACTGCACCCTGTCCTATGGGATTATCCCAGGAGGGGAGTCAGTCCTCAGAGTGGGTCATAGCATGACAATAAAGTGGCCCACTCCTGTCAGCCCCCTGGCAGATAACAACCATTGGACTGCAGCAAGGGGTAACACTCCTGGTGGCAGATAGGCCAGTAAGTTTCCTTCTCAATACTGAGGCTGCCTACTTTGTCCTTCTCACCAACTATGGAAAACTGAGCACTCACTCCTGTGTGGTTGCTGGAGTCTCTGGGGTCCCTACCAAACAATTCTTTACTTTGCTTGTGGGAGGATGTGACCATTGAAAGTTTGTTTATGGTAATTCCCACTTGTCCCATCAACCTGCTAGGATGTGACTTACTTTCTAAACTGAGAGCACAGGTTTCTTTCTACCCTCAGGAGGAACCCAGCCTCATCGGCCTCTTAAAAGAATCAGAGGTCTTGGGCCAAGATCAATAGAGATACCACAAATATCCCTGCGGTAGTTTGGGACATTGGTTTGCCCTGGATGGGTTCAGGACAACACCGATGCCATCCTGGAGTCTACTGCCAATCTCCAGACATGAGGAGAGACCTCTTAGACCCTGGTGGATGTCCTTAATAATTCCCTTGGTCACACTATTACTCTACATTCTGGGAATTCTTATAGTGGGACAGTTCCTCATAAATTTTCTAACTACATTTATTTCATCCTGTCGAGAAGCCATGAAGCGGCAAATGGTCTTACATTCTCTGGCAGCGCTGGCACCTACCTCCTCACCTACAACCTCAACAACCTACTGAGACCATATATTGAAGTCCCCTGGAGAGATCCCTGGAAAACCTATAAGAGGCCACCCAAATAGGAAATCATCACCCCTTACTCAACAGGAAGCAGCTAGATGAGTCGGCACCCCTTCCCAATGATTTGGGCCTTTAAAATAGAGAGTGGGGGGATTGTCAAAAATGGCAGATTAGGGATGACCTCCTGGCTCTCTGTTCTTGAAGTGGGAGGTGAAGAAGGCAGCCTGAATCACTCGAGAGGGTAGTTCTCCCACAGGATGAGCTTCATGGAATTGCAGGGACGCTTCGAGGGACAGCAGTGCCAGGAAAAGGAGGAAAGTGACTCAGTGGATTTGCTGTGAAGTTCCGAGAATCTGAGTGGTACAGCAGGGATTGGAGTGTAAACTGGCCACACTCAGTGGCCAGCCAAACAGCTGTGTGATCCATCCCACAGGGGGAAGACTTCTCCTTCACCGACCTCCACACCCACGCAAGCAGGGAAGTGCCTGAAGACAGCGTGAAGAGGTAACACAGATGGGCAGGCAGGTTGGAGAGGAGGCAGGAGCGGAAAGTAATTTGAAATCTCCAGGGCATGATGCAAGGTCAACTTTGCTGGGAGATCTATAAATACCAGTGGCTTATGCCTCGCTTGTGAAGGGACAGAAAAGTGATACAGATTGCTCATTTGACTAAGTTGCCTGGTGGACTCAGGCAGCGGCCCAAGAGCTGTGAGAGAGGGAGCAGAAGAGGGAGGCGAGACCCATCCTCCGCAGACCCTCCCCAGGGGTCTCCAGCGTCCCATGCACCGCCACCGCCGGGGATGCGCAGATAGTTTTCACCCCTCAGCAGAACTTGTCTGCGGAACCCAGCCACTTGAGCTCTGCTGGTGAAGGGAGAGAAGGGGGGACAAGAGCTATCCTCCACGGACCCTCCCCAGAGGTCTCCAGCGGCCCAAGCCCTGCCACCGCCAGGGAGGTACAGATAGTTTTCACCCCTTGGCGGAACTTCTACGGACCCCACCACTTGAGCTCAGCTGGTGAAGGGGACAAAGGGGGGCCAAGAGCCATCCTTCATAGACCCTCCCCAGGGGTCTCCAGCGGCCCAAGCCCTGCCGCCCGGGGACGTGTGGAAAGTTATCACCCCTCGGGGAAACTTGTCCGCGGACCACAGCCACTTCAGCTCTGCCGGTGAAGGGACAGAAGCGGGTGTGAGAGCCATCCTCCAGGTCCCTCCCCAGGGGTCTCCAACAGCCCAAGCCCCACTGCAGGAGATGTGCGGAAAGTTTTCACCCCTCGGGGAAACTTGTCCACAGACCCCAGCCACTTGAGCTCTGCGGTGAAGGGACAAAAAGGAGGGTGAGAGTCATCCTTCGCGGACCCTCCCCAAGGATCTCCAGCATCCCAAGACCCGACACCAGGGCGCAGAAAGTTTTCACCCCTCAGTGGAACTTGTCCGTGGACCCCAGCCGCTTGATCTCTGCCAGGGAAGGGGCGGAAGAGGGGGCTAGCGCCATACTCTGTGGATCCTCCCCAGGGGTCTGCAGCGGCTAAAGCTCCACTGGTGACACACGGAAAAGGGATAGTTTTCACCCCTCAGTGGAGATTCTCAGTGGTCCCTGGCAGCTCAAGCACCACTGATTTTAGCTCATAATCCAATCCCTGCATCTCCAATCCTCAATAAAGCATCCAGATGAGAAAGAACCAGCAAAAGTTTACAGGAAACATGAAGGACCAGAGAGAAAAGTCACCTCCAAAGCAAAATACTCATTTTCCATTGTCTGATACCAACTTACATGATATGAGTAAACTGACAGAGGAAGATTTCCGAATATGGATTGCTACAAAACTAAATGGAATTGAAGAGAAAATAGAATCACAACATAGAGAAACCACAAGAACAATACAGGAAATGAATGAAAGATTCTCCAAAGAAATTGAGACTATCAAGAAAAACCAAACAGAAATTCTGGCAATAAAGGAAACAATTAAGGATCTCCATAATTCAGTGGAAAGCCTAAAGAACAGGATGGACCATGCAGAAGAAAGAATCCCAGAACTTGAAGATTATGCCTATGCTCTAAACAAATCAGAGGAAGAAAGGGAACACAGAAAAAAGAAACAAGAACAAAGTTTACAGGAAGTGTGGGATTATGTTAAAAAAACAAATATCAGATTGATTGGGATTCCAGAAGGGGAAGAGGAACATTCTCAAGGGCTGGAAAAGTTATTTCACAGAATACTGGAGGAAAATATGCCAGGCCTTGCCAGAAATCTTGATATCCAAATACAAGAAGCACACAGAACTCCTGGGAGACTCAATGTGAAAAGGCAATCACCTCGCCACGTGGTTTTTAGGCTGACCAAAGTAAACATGAAAGAAACAATGCATGCAGCGAGACGAAAGCAGCAAATGATCTATAAAGGTAAGCCTATCAGACTAACACCAGACTTCTCATCTGAAACCTTACAAGCCAGGAGGAATTGGGTGCCTATCCTTAATCTTTGAAAACAGAACAAAGCCCAACCTAGAATTCTTTATCCGGCAAAATTAAGTTTCATCTATGAGGGAGAAATAAAGTCCTTCTCAAACAAACAATCACTGAAGGAATTTGCAAAGACCAGACCATCCCTACAGGAAGTTCTTAGACCCGCATTTCTAACCAAACAGGTCAGTAGACACTCCTCAAAGTGAAATTGTCAAAGAATTAAAGTTTAGATCTCAAACTAAATGATGGCTCAAGGAATAAAACAAAGCAACAAGTCTCCACCCAACAATATGAATGGTAATCTTTCTCCAATTTCAATCCTTTCAATAAATGTAAACAGCTTAAACTGTCCTCTGAAGAGACATAGACTGGCAGAGTGGATAAAAATTCACAAGCCTAGCATCTGCTGTCTACAGGAAACACATCTAACCCACAAAGATGCCTGCCAGCTGAAGGTCAAGGGATGGAAAACTATCATCCAGTGAAACGGAAGACAAAAGAAAGCTGGAATACCTATACTATTTGCAGATAATATAAGCTTTAAAATAGCAAAAGTAAAAAGGGATAAAGATGGCCATTATGTAATGGTGAAAGGGAAGATCCAACAAGAAGATTTAACAATTCTTAATAGCTATACACCCAATACAGGAGCACCCAATTACTTAAAGCAAACCTTGTCTAATCTAAACACTTTGTTACACAACACTACCATAGTAGCAGGGGACTTCAACACTTCATTGAATGACCTGGATAGATCCTCTAAACAGAAATTAGCAAAGAAATAATAGACCTGAATAAAGTCCTTGATCAAAAGGGTCTGACAGATCTCTATAGAGCATTCCATCCAAACAAACGTGAATTTACATTCTTTTCAGCAGCCCATGGATCCTACTCCAAAATTGATCACATCCTAGGCTGCAAATCAGATCTCAAAAAATTCAAGAAAATAGAAATTATACCTTGTATCTTTCCTGACCATAACAGTATAAAATTACAGTTCAATTCCTATAGAAACACTCAACCCCTCACAAAATCATGGAAACTAAACAATCTATTCTTGAAAAATTATTGAGTAAAGGAAGAAATTCAGAGGGAAATCAAGAATTTCTTCGAACAAAATGATAACAGTGATACTTCTTACCAAAATCTGTGGGATACAGCAAAAGCTTACCTGAGAGGAAAACTAATAGCAATTAATGCTCACATCCAAAAAACAGAAAGCTTAGATACTGACAACCTAATGAATAAGCTCAAGGAATTGGAAAAAGAAGAGCAAACAATTTCCAATCCTAATAGAAGAAAAGAAATAATAAAGATCAAAGCAGAACTGAATGAAATGGAGAACAAGAGAATTCTACTAAAAATCAACAGAACTAGAAGCTGGTTTTTTGAAAAGATAACAAGATCAATGGCCCTCTTGCTAGATTGACAAGGACCCAAAGGGAAAGGACTCTAATAAACTCAATAAGAAATGAAAAACGAGAGATCACAACAGATACCAAAGAAATACAAAACATTATATTTGACTATTATAAAAAACTATATGCCCAAAAACTACAGGACAAAGACAAAATGGACAAATTCTTGGATTCATACAACCTCCCTAAGATCATGTAGGAGGCAACAGACCAATATCAAGCTCAGAAATTGAAGCAGTAATTAAAAACCTCCCCAAAAGTAAAAGTCTAGGTCTTATTTTATAGTGTCTGGATAGCACCTTCCCATGGTCCAGATGTTATCAGGGAACCACTTTGATGGAGGTGGGAGTTATATGACCTGAGTCTTACTGCACATGCAGATGTCCCATGAGCCTCTCTGAAAGCCCATTGTGGGGATGAACCATAATGGGCACCCAATTTTATCCCTAGAAGACCCAGAATCCCTTGCTATCTACCTAACAAAGGTATAATATTCTGATAACCAAAAGGAGTGACTGAGGCAAGAATCTCAATCAATCAAGATTTATTAAGCCAGCTTTAAGATGTGTCCAGGAAAAATGCAAACCACAAACACATCTGTGGCTATTTTTTCCAAAGTGGTTTTCAGGAGGTTTAGTATTTATACATTTCCTTAAAGGGGGGAAGGCATGTAGGAAGGGGGCAGGTAGGCAGAGGAATGATTGATCTCATCTTGTCTTTGCTTTGCACCTGGGAAGACAGGCTTGTAATTGACATTATCACTGCAGAATCAAACAGATTTTAGGAGCTAGATTTAGTTTGAAGACCTAAAATTACAATTGGCATGTCCTTGTTTAGGCCAGCAAAGAATTTACTTACGCATAATTTGTGGAGGCAGTCATCTGGAAATGCTCGAGGGTATTTGCCTTTCCATGGGAGTCTGGCTAATGTACAATGCTTCGACACAAGGTCATGAAGTAACCATTCATCTAGAAGAGAGTGTTGCTATGAGTCGGCCTCCGTGCTTAACTTTCCCCTTGGCATAAGGAGTTTACGGGTCCTTAGAATTTTTATTTTCCTGTACAGATCCTTCAAAGTAAAGGCAAATTTTTTCTGAGAGATTGTTAGAACTATGTATTGAATAGAACATATTAGCCAAATGTATAAGCATTAATTTTAGAGATGTGGACCTTAATGTTGAAGTGCTATTCACTTATATCATGTTTGAACACTGGCCAAACTGAATTATTCAAAGGAAAGACAATAGGAACAATGACTAGGCCAAACATACCCATCCTCTGGGAGTCTCATTCCATTACTCTAAACTTCTCCACCTTCATGGCTGTGGCAGATTCTCTCATGGAACCTTTATCTCAGTGGTCTCTCTAGAGCCTCTCTACTCAGCCATATGTTTACAATTTGTTCTCAAAGTTGACAACAATTGAGATTCATTAGTGCCTTTTGAACTTAGGTCCACAGGGCATCTTTAGCTTCTTCAGGAAATTGATCCCTATGTGCCTGCTCTAAAAAGAGCAGATAAATCCTGGGTCACTCTAACACAGAAACTGTAAAGAAGCCTATACCATGCTTTCTAAGGACTTCAACATAATATCTCTTAGAACAGAAATATTAAGGAATTTTCAGACTATCAAAGTCCTTTCTTTGCAAGTAAAACAACCATTTTTCTTTTTTTATTATACATGTGAAGGATTGTATCTATTAGAAACTGTGATTTGATTCTGGCTTGGATTCTTTGAATGCAAGATAATACATATTTTTCTTAGTTATGTCTCACATACTTGGATACTCCTATTAAAAGAAGGGTAGAATATGGATGGCAATAATTCTTATAATAATATGATTTTTCTACTCCATATTTAAATAATTTTTGCTTCTTAATCAGATGCACCCAGAATACCACCATCGAATTTTCCTTCCCTGGGAATTACCAATTCATCTACAAAGAACAGTTACTGTCAAAGACCTGGATATCTCTCTTCCTGTTTTCTGTGTGCCAAGAACAGAGAACAGGAATGTTTGGGTCATGATGAATTGTCATCCTTAATTGCCATTGAAGACTCTAAGACTTTGAGCAAAATCCATTCTGTGATGCTGCCTATAGATCTCTCAAGATTTCTATTCTCAGAAATATATCTTAAATCAATGCCTGTAAACTCTGAATGTAGCAAACATATAAGAAAATGCTAATTAATATGATGTATTGATATCTGAGCCTTATTCATGCAGAGAAAAGGCTTACAATATAAAATGAGATGATCTTCAGCATTGCCTGTGTGGAGAAATTCCTACTTATTTCTGAAACAAGGAAGTCAGAGATTTGAACAGTAATGGAGACGAGGATCTATAGCAGATATCCAGTGAAGCATCAGATAATTCAGGAAAATGAAAGAAAGAAACAGGAAAGCACAGAAAACAGAATCAGGTAGAGCGATTTCTACCAAGAGCACAGAAGTAAGAGAGATCAACAGAGTCAGGGGAAAGTGGTCTAAATGTGAAAATTTCATAAACACTTTGAAAGAATAGATTCAAAAACTTATTCTTCTGGAAAAAAATGTAAGTAGTTATTCTATAATACATTTTGTTGAATGCCCAGGAATATGCCCAGAAACTTAAGAAATGAAAACAACTCTAGGAATAAAGTCACTTATATAGAAGATATAGGGCTTCCATGGAGCCCAGTGCAGTCCGATGGAACACTACTTTGGGCCAATTTAATGGTGAGTAATGAATGACCTGATTCCATTGGTTAAAATCAGCTTTATCTCTTCTACTCTGAGAAATTCTTTAGTTTTCATCATTCTCACTGTTTCCCTTTAGATCTACTGAAGATCAACAATGAAAAACAGAACAATGTTTAGTGAGTTTATTCTATTAGGCCTCACAAATCAACCTGAACTCCAAGTGGTAATATTCATTTTTCTGTTCCTCACCTACATGCTAAGTGTCCTAGGAAATCTGACTATCATCACCCTCACCTTACTAGACCCCCATCTCCAAACCCCCATGTATTTCTTCCTCCGTAATTTCTCCTTTTTAGAAATTTCCTTCACGTCCATTTTTATTCCCAGATTTCTGACCAGCATGACAACAGGAAATAAAGTTATCAGCTTTGCTGGCTGCTTGACTCAATATTTCTTTGCTATATTTCTCGGGGCAACAGAGTTTTACCTCCTGGCCTCCATGTCCTATGATCGCTACGTCGCCATCTGCAAACCTTTGCATTACCTGACCATGATGAGCAGCAGAGTCTGCATACAACTTGTGTTCTGCTCCTGGCTGGGAGGATTCTTAGCTATCTTACCTCCAATCATCCTAATGAGCCAGGTAGATTTCTGTGCCTCCAATATTCTGAATCACTATTACTGCGACTACGGGCCCCTCATGGAGCTTGCCTGCTCAGACACAAGCTTCTTAGAACTGATGGTCATACTCTTGGCTGTTGTGACACTAGTGGTTACTCTGATGCTAGTGACACTTTCTTACACTTACATTATCAGGACCATTCTCAGGATCCCTTCTGCCCAGCAAAGGACAAAGGCTTTTTCCACCTGCTCCTCCCACATGATTGTCATCTCCCTCTCTTATGGCAGCTGTATGTTTATGTACATTAATCCCTCTGCAAAAGAAGGAGGTGCTTTCAACAAAGGGATAGCAGTACTCATTACTTCAGTTACACCCTTGTTGAACCCCTTCATTTATACTCTAAGAAATCAGCAAGTGAAGCAAGCTTTCAAGGACACCATCAACAAGATTGTGAAATCTTAAAAAAAAACAGAATATATTTTAACAAAAATATATATTTTTTTACTTAATAAATGTGTGTTAAGTATCTGTATGTCAAGTGCTTAACTGACCCTGGAGGATAAAAATTGAAAAGTCTATGTCCTAATTTCAAGAACTCTATAGTCCAGAGTGAAAGAAAGATATATAAACTATATATTTATGTGACAAATTTATAAAGAATAAAATAACATGTGAGTGTTATTCAAGAAGGGTGAATGAGAATCCAAAAAAGAACAGTTGAAAATAATTAGTTCTGTTTTCTAGAAATAATTTGAAATCATTTCTTAAAACAAAACATATTGCTTATTTAGGAGAGTGGGATGATAAGAATTTAGAGTGGAAAAGGCCAGATCACAAAAGTATATACTATAATTACAAACTATGGAGTTAGTTGTGCATTCACTAGTCAAGATAAGTTTTCAGAAAGGAAATGATATTGTCAGCATTGTTTTAAGACGAATGTAGTATTGGCATTGTTTCTCAGCATGGAACCCTGGGAGCTATGCTTCCATCAAGATGTGAATGATTTTGATTCCCCTCCTTTTTAAAATGTATGTTTCAACTGTAGCCATTACAACTTCCATTCTTTCATAAGAGGAAAAGGAAAGAATTCACATTCAGTTTACTTTTCTCCAAATAAGGATAAAATAATCAAGATTTTGTCAACATACATGTCTATTTTCTAGAGGTTACAGCTAGAAGAGGTTTCCAGAGCCAAGGTTAGAAGCTCTCATTTCTCCTAAACAAAATCTATTGTTTGTTTTTTTTTTTTCCTTACCTATCATCCTTTTCAGTTGATGGCATGATATCTGCTTTCTCTCTCTAAGTTTCAGGTGATTTTTTTCTATGATTTTATTTTATTCTTTTTGTTTCCTTTCATTTGATATTAGAAAAGACATTTCTGGCTCCATTTCTTTAACTTTTCCCAAAATTTTTGGTTTTGTTTTTACCATGAACCATGGATGACTATTTTGTAAAGTGCAAAAGTATATAAAGTATCAATGCACTTTTATATCTAGAACGTTCCAAATTATGAATCTTGAAAAACAACTGGGAATAGACTACCCTATAAAAACTCCACACATGGATTCAAGGTAACAACTTGAATTTCAATAGGCAGTGGTAGGGCCTCAACTTCAGTGGAAGTAAGAACATTTATTTAAATCTGAGCGCCTGCACATAGTTTAATAATGTCCTAACACATTGTAGGATGTTGGTCACTGTTTGGGGTACAAGTGGAACACAATCTAGTGCATGCTTTATATGTGGTAATGGTGCTGCTCAAGTATTTGAGGGACAAGCTGGATTGGACTGATTATGAGAGCAAATTTTCAGAACCACGGAAAATACTGGAGAGCGTATATTTTTTAATAAAGAGTCATTTGTGATTACTCTGCCATGAGACAGATACAGCCATGACCAACTGCAACAACAGACTCTGGTTCTCTCAATGACGCAGGGTCTGCTTTCCTCGGAGCAGAGGGGCCTGACCCATGGGGGCATCTTTTGCAGAGTGGAGCCCTGAGTCCCTGGGACAGGCTCATGCTGGCCCTGCTGACCCTGACCCTGCCCCTCTTCTCGGGGTCCAGAATCCTGCAGTGCCGCAGCTTTGAGCACACCCACTTTGGCCCCTTTGACCTCAGTCCCATGAAGCTCCCCAGCGTGTCCTATTCCCTTGGATGCTTGGAGGCTGTCCTGTCCTTGGACACCGGGTAACGCGCACGCTGACCATGGTGGGGAAGGGCTGCTGGACGAGCCCGCCTATGGGCCAGATGCAATCCAACCACTACGCGCTGCCACCTGACTACTTGGTGGTGCGCGGCTGCGCAACTGACTTTTGCCACATCGACCTCATGATCCACAACACCATTCCCAACCTGAGCCAAGCTTCCGACCCACAGACGCTCAGCCGCACAAAGTGCTATGCCTGCGTGGAGGTCCTTCTGGAGTACTGTGCCGAGGAGAAGTCCCGGTGGGTCTCATGTCACCAGGACCAGAGTGTCTGTTTCCAGGGCAATGGCAGAATGACAATCGGCAACTTCTCAGTCCCTGTGTACATCAGAACCTGCCACTGGCCCTCCTGCACCACCATGGGCACCATCAGACCCTGGACAGACATGGACCTCCAGGGCTCCTGCTGTGAGGGGCACTTCTGCAACAGGGACTCGGTGACCCAGCCCTCCACCACCTATTCGGCCACTGTCCCTCCCCTGGTGCCCCAGGTCATGGCGTTGCTGGTTGGGCTCTCGGCATAGACAACCGCTCCAGGAGGCTGGGGGCAGGGTACATGAACACCCTTCTCCTCCATGCTCACCCCCTATCATGTGGCTAGCTGGAAACTGATGTCAAAACAAGAGTCACACTCTTATCCCTCTGGTCCTCCAGCTCTCTCTTCCTCCTGCTTCCCCATCACCCTTTCTCTACCTAGCCGGCAGGCCTGGAAGAAACTGGACACAGCCACTAGCATCCCAGGATAGAGAGAAGCAGACACATCCTGCCCCACGTTTTCAGAAGAGCAATTCTGAGGATCGTTGTTACCGAGCACCAGCCAGGCACCAGAAAGCCCTCAAGGTGGCTTCTTGTGCTCTCCCTCTGGAACCTAGTCACAGCTAAGGTGATGTCTTTATTGGTATATTATCAGTAGAGGCACAAGAAGCAGTATATGCTAACAGTTAGAAGCCCAGACTCTGAAGCTAAACTGCATGGGCTTTAATCCCAGCTCTCCTGTTCAGCCTCATGACCATGTGCAAGTTATTTAAGCTCTTTGTGCCTGTGTTTCCTCACTTATAAAGTGGAAGTGAAAATAAACTCTATAATAAGAAGACTTGCTTCACAGTGGTTGTGGTGAGGATTTAATGAGATGAACATATGGTACCTGGGACACAGCAGTCACCCAGTGTAAATTGGCTATTGTCATAAGCCCCAAGTCACAGAAGGACAAAGTAAGACACAAAGGCCTTTGCTTGAGCTCTGGCACTTAGTGAGCGGAGAACCAGGAGTCCAACTCTCAGCCTCGTAAACCTCTGGGCAACCCCACCTCCCAAACAAATGAGTTGTTGATTGATTCAACAGAAAAACACACAAGGTAATGCTGAATCAGGTGAAATTCTCCAACCCGTTGAGTGCAGGAAAGACTTTCTGGAGAAAGTAAACCTTGAGCAAGGTCCTAAAGAATAAATAGGAGTTGACAAAAAGAAATAGGAGGAAGGGCATTCTAGGTGGAGAAGACAAAGGTCTGAGGTAAGAAGGAAGATGGGGCACACAGGAAACTTACATGAGCATATGAACTTCATATAAATGGAATCCTAACAGCATGTCCTCTGTGCACATGTTCACAATGTTCCTTCACCTCCTTTCTGCCACTTGATCTGCCCAACAACCCAGTGGAACAAGCAAAGGAGTGAGTTGCATTGTGCTATGGTCTGAATGTTTGTATCCCCTCAAAATTCATGTTTTGAAACCTAATCACCAAGGTGATGGTGCTAAGGGATGGGACTTTTAGGAGGGAGTAGGTCATGAGGGCAGAGCCCTCATAAGTGGGATTAGTGCCCTTATGTAAAAAGGCCCCAGAGAGCTGCCTTGCCCTCCCACCATGTGAGTACACAGCTAGAAGATGCCATTTATAAACCAGAAAACTGGTCCTCACCAGCCATAGAATCTGCTGGTGTCCTGATATTGTTAACTTGCCAGCCTCCAAAACTGTGAAAAATAAATTTCTGTTGTTTATAAGCCAAAAAAAAAAAATATTATTTTGTGTAAATCTGCTGCTATTTTGAATATCTGAGTTTCTTAGGTTGCTAACTAGAGATGAGCAATGACTTTCAGTTCATACCAAATTTACTGAACTTAGAACTCCACCTTCTAATTGGTAGAGAAATGTTTTGAAACAGCCTAACATTTTAATCATTAAGGTCCCCCATATCCACATTTCTACCAAAACCTATGATGAAGTGAAAGCAATGCCTTATAGTGTTTAAAACATAGGCTTCAGTTCAAATCCAACATTCAACTTTCTACCAGTCATCTGGGGATAGATACTTGACCTCTCTAAAGCTCATCTTTGTCAACTCTGAAATGTATATAATAATAGTGTCTACCTTATAGGATAGTTTTGAGCATTAAATGAGAAAATAGATGTAAAATATTAAGAGATAACCAATATTTATTAATGTTTAATAAATGATATCCATTATAACCATATGATAACTATAAACAATATCCTTTCCAAAGAACTAGAGCTTAACTGGAAAGACTAGGTATTAAACCTTGATTGGTTTAATATAACTAAGCCTGTAAAATATTGGCCACTCTACTTGAAATCCATCTACAATAAGACCAACATATTTCTATTCCCCTTATGTCCAGTTGCATGTTTCAATAACCAGATCAGGAAAGGTCTTACACTTCAGATAAAGCCATCAGAATACTTGACAACAGGTTGTTGGAATTGGGCTAACATCAGCTTCATGTGCCTGAATATCTCTGGCAGATGTATTAATATGAATTAATATGCTGAAACAGGGAAGGAGGGGAATTCATGTAAGTCATAGTTTAAGATCACTAGGCATGATGTCACCCACTCTTCATAATCTAAGCATTTAGAAATGAATTTGGAAAAGAATGTATCACCTTCTAAGTGAGCATGTCAGAAAAAAGTCATGCTCTTCTGAAATTGAGCCATCTAGGCTGGCTTTATGTTAATACATATTTGAAATGTAATCTGAGTCATAAATAAGCAGCAGCAATGACTTCTCTGATTATTTGCTACTGGAATGTTCAGGATCTAAATAAATAAATTGATGAGTTTTATTTCTCATGTCACCACAGTGCATGAGAATAAAAAAAAAAAAAAAACAGCTTTAGCTACATAGTATTCTCAGGATAATATTAATAAAATACCAGTACTAGGATGAGGAGATTATGAAAATGAGTGAGAGCTGATTTTGCCACACTTGTGCATTCATTCTTCCATTGAACTTCCTTAAAGCCTCCAGAACTTGTGAATTTATGGATTATAAATCTAAAGAGGTTGTCTTCTCCCAATACCACTTCTTGCAAAGAGTTTTAAATAAAATTCAGAAGAATGAAAGAGAAATTTTTAAGAAGTCAAGTAAGGTATGACAAAAACATTATTAGGACACTTTGTAATGACTTGAGCTCTCTGGCCTGAAAATCATATTCACTCATTTTTTAAAATTCACCCAGAAGGTCACAAACCAGGCCTTAAGCTTCTTCCCATGGATATCAACAGAGAGTATAGCTGAAGCTACACTGGAATCTTGTACACTAAAGCTAAAACAACCACCCATCTGAGAAATAGATCCACCAAGAGGAAAAAAACAAGATTATACACTGGACAATATAGGATATAAAAAATTATTAAAACAGAAACATCAAGAATTTTATTTTTTTATTTATTTTTTCCCAAATTCTGTGGGTACAAATATTGTTAGGGTTACATATCTTGCCCCTGCCCCCTCCCCACCCCGCTCTGCCAGAGAAGAATTTTATTTTTTTCAATACATTTATGGGGTACAAGTGCTTTTTGTTAAATGAATAAATTGTATAATGCTAAAGTCAGGGCTTTAACTGTACTCATCACCAGAACAGTGTATATTGTATCAATATGTAATTGTTTATCCCTCACTACCCTCTCTCCCTCCTTTCTTTCTTCTTAGTTGCCAATCTCCATTATACCACTTCATTATACATATATACCCAGCATTTAGCTCCCACTCATAAGTGAGAACATGTGATATTTGTTCTTTTTCCATTCCTGAGATACTTCACCTAGGATAATGGTCTCCAGTTCAAGTTGCCACAAAATACATTATTTCATTGCTTTTTATGGCTGAGCAGTACCCATGGTATGTATCTACAGCATTTTCTTTATCCACTTATCAATTGATGGGCACTTAGGTTGATTCCATATCTTTGCAATTGTGAATTGTGCTCAATAAACATTTGAATGCAAGTGTCTTTGGGTAGATACTCAGTAGTGGTATTATTGGATAGAATGTCTACTTTTAGTTATTTGAGGAATCTTCATACTGTTTTCCACAGAGGTTATACTAATTTACATTCCCACCAAGAGTGTATAAGCATTCCCTTTTCACTGCATCCACACCAACATCTATTGTTCTGATTTATTAATAATGGATGTTCTGACAGGAGTAAGGTGGTCTCATGGTGCTTTTAATTTGCATTTCCCTGATGATTAGTGATGTTGAGCATTTTTCATATGTCTGTTGGCCATTTGTATATCTTCTTTTTAAAAAAATATATTCATGCCTTTTGCCCACTTTTTGATGGAGTTGTTTATTCTTGCTGATTTTTTTAAGTTCTTTATAGATTCTTTGTCAAAATCTATAGATCCTTTGTCAGATGTATAATTTGTGAATATTTTCTCCCATTCTATAGCTTGTATACTTACTCTGCTGACTAGTTCCTTTGCTGTGCATAAACATTTTAGTTTAATTAAGTCCCATTTATTTATTATTGTTGTTGTTGTATTTGTTTGGGGACTCTTACTCAAATTCTTTGCCTAGGCTAATGTCTATAAGAGTTTTGCCTACATTTTTTTTTTTTTTTTTGAGACAGAGTCTCACTTTATTGCCCAGGCTAGAGTGAGTGCCGTGGCATCAGCCTAGCTCACAGCAACCTCAAACTCCTGGGCTCAAGCAATCCTCCTGCCTCAGCCTCCCAAGTAGCTGGGACTACAGGCATGTGCCACCATGCCCGGCTAATTTTTTCTATATATATATTAGTTGGCCAATTAATTTCTTTCTATTTATAGTAGAGATGGGGTCTCGCTCTTGCTCAGGCTGGTCTCGAACTCCTGAGCTCAAACGATCCGCCCACCTCGGCCTCCCAGAGAGCTAGGATTACAGGCTTGAGCCACCGCGCCCGGCCTTGCCTACATTTTCATCAAGAATTTTTATGGCTTCAGGTGTTACATTTAAACATTTAATTCATCTTGAGTTAAGTTTTGTATATGGGGAAGAGATACTGATCCAGTTTCATTCTTCTACATGTGGTTCTCTAATTTTCCCAGCACCATTCATTGACTAGGGCATCCTTTCCCCAGTGTATGTTTTTGTCTGCTTTGTCAAAGATCAATTGGTTGTAGGTATGGTTTTATTGCTGGGTTCTCTATACTGAGAGATCAAGAGCTGGCAAATCTCCCATGGGTGTGAGAGGAAAAGTAATTGCTCTCTCCACCCTTTCTGCCAGGCTTCTAAACCCTCAGGGGTCAGTCTCTACCAAAATTTTGCTCCTTCTTATTCTGCTCTGCCAATTCTTCCCATGGGATCTCTGGAAAGGGTAGGTTCTGGCTCTTTCCCTCAGTATTTCATCTGAACTATGCTTTCTCACCTGAAACTTCTATTTGGGATGATCTGGTATTCAACATCTCTAGTCAGCCATCTTTCCCTGCTCCCAGTCAATAATTTTAAATAAATATAATTTCCTCAAAAAGATACAGAAAACACTGATAATAGTAAGAACAAAACATTATAAAATAATGAGGGTAAAATACTGTTGGTAAAACAAAGCAAAACCATTATAAATTAATGAGGTCAGAAAACACAACAAATGAAGTAAAGAATAAAGCAAGTGAGACTAATACTTGGGGAAGTAAAAACAAAGCAGAAATAATGAGCCAGAAAATCAGATATGCTAAACTCTCCAATAAGACAACAGAAGAGAGGGGGTAGAAAAATGGCGGAGTAGGGGTGCCCTCCTGGCTCTCTGCTCCCAGAACGAAAAGTGAAGAAAGCCGATAGCCACATGCGAGCGATCTGCACTTCCACGGGACCAGCTTCACAAGCCTGCAGACATCCACCAGGAAACAGAGGGATAAGACCATTTATAGCCTAAAGCAAAGGTGAATCGATTATTCTTCCTCAAAAATCCGGGATTTGGAGGCACACAACAGGGAGGGAGCGAGGTGTGGTTTCAGCCACTGCTGACTGGCAGTGGCGCCAGCCCTACCTGGTGCTGAGAAACACCCCCTCCTACACCGAGCTCCACTTCCACGTAGGCCGGGAGGTGCCTGAAGTTGGTGAGAAGTGGCAGCACGGGACAAAGCCGTGTGGAGAGGAGACTAGAGCAGGGAACACTCTGAGTTCTCCAGAACACACAGCAGCAGCAGTATAAGGAGGGGAAGGGTCCGAGCCCAGCAACCACTCTACATGCAGCAGGAACCAGAGCCCACTCGGGCATCTCCCTGCAGAACACTCCCAGGTCAAGGTTAAGGGGAGTTTACACAGAAGGAGGCTTTGACTTAGGATATAGAGGAGGTTTGGGATAGCACTGAGAGGTCAGAGTGTACAAAGTAAGACTCCTTGATCCATTAGGACGCCCCTCCCTCTCCCCCTACGGCACCGCTCCCACCTCCGCATTCCAGCACTGACTTGGCATTCCAGCGCTGACTTGGGCTCGGGGTTTGGAGGGGAGGCGCAGAGAGAGTGCTGGAGTGCCCCTGCTCCACCAATTTGATATTGGACTGTCACTTGCTGCACAAGTGGCACTGACTCTGTGCTCAGAGAGTGGACCCTGCCTGGATGGGGCAGTACTACAGGGGAGATTGCCCTTGGTAGATTTAAGGCAGAGAAACATTGCTTTCTATACTCTCCTGCGACCCGGAGCCCCGCCCTGGGCTCCAAAGTCTCTGTCCCAGCCTTGGGGGCGGAGCTGAGATAGGAACTGTTCCCATTCCTGCCGCTTATCTCCACCTGTGTAATTAAGGAGACAGAATACAGGCATTGGTGGGTCCCATTGCCTGCCTGCCCGCTTCTGGTCAGTCTCTCCCTGCACAGGTCTCCTACACACTGTGTCCAGAGTGCGGAGCCTGCCTGGGCAGAGCCAAGCCTCGTAGGAGGCTGCCCTTGGTGGTTATAAGGCAGAGAGACTTTACATCCACCACGCTCCAGTGTCTTGTGACTGAGCCTTTGGCTCCAAAGTCTCTGTCCCCGCCCTGGGGGCAAAGCTGAGATAGGAACAGTTCCCATTCCTACCGCTTATCTCCACCTGTGTAATTAAAGAGACGGAAGACAGGGATGGGGATAAGTGGGTCTGACTACCTGCCTGCCAGCTTCAGGACAGTCTCTCCCTGCACAGGTGTCCTGCGCTCTGTGTCCAGGCTCTGGAGCCCGCCGGGGCAGAGCCGACCCTCGTAGGAGGCTGCCCTTGGTGGTTATAAGGCAGAGAGACTTTACATCCACCATGCTCTGGTGGCTTGTGGCTGAGCCTTTGGCTCCAAAGACTCTGTCCCCACCTTGGGGGCAGAGCTAAGATAGGAACTGTTCCCATTCCTGCCACTTATCTCCACCTGTGTAATTAAAGAGACAGAAGATGGGGATCCATGGGTCTGGCTACCTGCCTGCTGACTTCAGGACAGTCTCTCCCTTCACAGGTCTCCTGCGCTCCATGTCCAGGCCCTGGAGTTTGCCTGGGCAGGGCCAAGCCTCATAGGAAGCTGCCTTTGGTGGATATAAGGC
This sequence comes from Mirza zaza, assembly GCA_008750895.1. NCBI lineage: Eukaryota > Metazoa > Chordata > Mammalia > Primates > Cheirogaleidae > Mirza > Mirza zaza. Next base: position 66,430 of record VSMD01059086.1, read on the forward strand.
AGAGAGATTTTACGACTCACACACTCTGGTGACTTGGGGCTAGGCCTTTGGCTCCAAAGTTTCTAGCCATGCCTTGGGGGTGGAGCTGAGATAGGAACTGTTCCCGTTCCTGCCATCTATCTCCACCTGTGTAATTAAGGAGGCAGAAGACAGGAGGCCACCGGATTAGCCTGGAGACCAGCGGGAAGGGTAGGTGAATCGGCCGGTTACCCTCCACTGCATCTCAGACTGCTGGTGGGCTCCCCAGCGGGTAGAGAGACCTGCAGACACCAGCCCAGCGAAGTCCGCCAACAGTGAACAACACCACCTACCCACTCAGAAACTAAACAAGACATGTGAATACCCAAACAAAAACCTAAAGGAAAGAATCAACAACTAAGCGACATGGGAAGAAATCAGTGAAGGAACTCCGGAAATATGAAGAAACAAATGGAAAACACACCCCCAAAGAGGAGCACCAGCCCCTTAGAAACAGACAACAATCAAAACCTGGCAACCAAAATGACAGAAAAGGAATTTCGTATGTGGATCATAAGAACACTCACCGACCTGCAAGAACAACTCAATAACCAACACAAAGAAACCACAAAAAGCCTCCAGGATATGGAACAAAAGTTCACTAAAGAGATAGACACAGTGAAGAAAACTTTAACCGAATTCCTGGAGATGAAGAATCAACTCAGGGAACTACAAAATACAGTGGAAAGTCTCAAGAACAGGGTAGATCAAACAGAAGAAAGAATCTCAGAGATTGAAGATAACACCTTCCAATTAAATAAATCAGTCACAGAGATAGAGCAGAGAAACAAGAGAAAAGAGCAAAGCCTACAAGAGCTGTGGGATTATCTGAAGAAACCTAATGTGAGGGTTATAGGGTTACCAGAAGGGGAATAAGACATCACGCAAGGGATGGACAAGATTTTTGAAGATATAATAGAGGAAAATATCCCAGGCCTTGCTCAAAATCTCGATATACAAGTTTAAGAAGCTCAGAGGACCCCTGGGAGATTCAATGCAAATAGGAAGACGTCACGACATGCAGTCATCAGACTGACCAAAATATCAACTAAAGAGGCCCTTCTAAGAGCTGTAAGACAAAAGAAGCAAGTAACGTACAAAGGAAAGCCAATTCAAATAACACCAGACTTCTCTAATGAGACTTTACAAGCAAGGAGAGACTAGGGCCCCATTCTCAATCTTCTGAAACAAAACGATGCCCAGCCTAGAATCTTATTCCCTGCAAAACTAAGCTTCGTATATGAAGGAGATATAAAGACATTCCCAGACAAGCAAAGGCTCAGAGAATTCACCAAGACAAGACCAGCCCTACAAGAAGTACTCAAAACAGTGTTACACACGGAAGACCATAATAAAAACTCACGAATATAAAAACAACCAAAACCCATAGATTAAAGGCCAGATATTACTATGGCTCAAGAGAGAAATCAAAGCAACAACATCCAACCCAACAGAATGAACAGTAATCTACCTTACCTATCATTTCTCTCAATAAACGTGAATAGCTTAAACTCTCCACTCAAGAGACATAGGCTGGCTGAATAGATAAGAAAATACAGGCAAAGTATATGCTGTGTTCAGGAAACACATCTAACCTACAAGGATGCATATAGACTAAAAGTAAAAGGGTGGAGATCAGTATTCCAAGCAAGTGGAAGCCAAAAGAAGGCTGGCGTGGCAGTTCTAATTTCAGATGATTTAGTTTTCAAACCAACAAAATTAGTGAAAGACAAAGAGGGTCATTATAAAATGGTGAAGGGCACAGTTCAACAAGAAGAGATAACAATTTTAAATATATATGCACCCAACTTAGGTGCACCCAGATTCGTAAAGCAAACCTTACTGGAGGTAAACAAATTGATTAATAGCAATACCATAATAACCGGAGATTTCAACACCCCTCTGATGGCACAAGACAGATCCTCCAATCAGAAAATTAATAAAGAAATAATGGACTTAAACAAAACTCTAGAACAATTGGGACAGACTGACATTTACAGGACATTCTACCCAAAATCCACTGAATATACGTTCTTCTCAAAAGCTCACGGGACATTCTCTAAGATTGACCATAACCTAGGACACAAAGTAAACCTCAAGAAATTTTAAAAAATAGAAATCATACCATGTATCTTCTCAGATCACAGTGGAATAAAAGTAGAAATCAACCCTAACAGAAACTCACATTTCTACACAAAAACATGGAAATTAAACAACCTCCTACTAAATGATTACTTCATAAATGAAGAAATCAAGATGAAAACAAAAAAATTCTATGAAGAAAATGACAATGGAGAGATAAGTTATCAAATCCTCTGGGACACAGCTAAATCATTTCTGAGAGGAAAGTTTATCTCCATAAATGCCTATACCCAAAAGTCAAAAAGATAACAAATAGACAATCTAATGAAACGACTCAAAGAGCTTCAAAAAGAACAGACCAGCCCCAAACCCAGCAGAAGGAGTGAAATAAACAACATCAAATCAGAACTAAACGAAATTGAAAACAGGGAAGCAATTCAGGGAGATTAACAAAACAAAAAGTTGGTTCTTTGAAAAAATAAACAAAATAGACACGCCATTGGCTAAGCTAACAAAAAGCAGAAAAGAGAAATCTCTAATAAGCTCCATCAGGAACAAAAAAGGAGATATCACAACTGATCCCAAAGAGATACAAGATATAATTTATGAGTACTACAAAAATCTTTATGCACACAAACTAGAAAATGTGGAGGAAATGGACAAATTTCTAGAAACACACAGCCTCCCTAGGCTCAACCAGGAAGAAATAGATTCCCTGAACAGACCAATCTCAACAGCTGAAATAGAAACAGCAATTAAAAATCTTCCTAAAATGAAAAGTCCTGGTCCAGATGGTTTTACACCCAAATTTTACCACACTTACAAAGAAGAACTAGTAACTATCTTGCAGAAACTATTCCACAACATTGAGAAGAACGGAAGCCTCTCCGACACCTTTTATGAGGCTAATATTACTCTGATACCAAAACCAGGAAAGGATACAACAAAAAAAGAAAACTGCAGACCAATATCCCTAATGAATATAGATGCAAAAATTTTCAACAAAATCTTAGCTAACCGAATCCAGACGCTTATCAAAAACTAATCTATCACGACCAAGTGGGCTTCATCCCAGGGATGCAGGGATGGTTCAACATACGTAAATCTATAAATGCAATTCACCACATAAACAGAAACAAAAACAAAGACCACATGATTCTTTCAATAGATGCAGAAAAGGCTTTTGACAAAATTCAACACCCTTTCATGATACGAACACTTAAGAAAATAGGCATAGAAGGGACATACCTAAAAATGATACAAGCCATATATGACAGACCCATAGCCAACATCATACTGAATGGGGAAAAATTGAAAGCATTCCCACTTAGAACTGGAACCAGACAAGGCTGCCCACTATCTCCACTTCTATTCCACATAGTGCTGGAAGTCCTGGCTACAGCAATCAGACAGGAATGTGGAATTAAAGGTATGCAAATAGGGGCAGAAGAGATCAAACTTTCACTCTTTGCTGATGATATGATATTATATTTAGAAAATCGTAAAGATTCAACCAAGAAACTCCTGGAACTGATGAATGAATTTAGTAAAGTCTCAGGATACAAAATCAATACACAGAAATCAGAGGCATTCATATACGCCAACAACAATCAAATCGAGAACCAAATCAAAGACTCAATTCCCTTCACAATAGAAACAAAGAAATTAAAGTACCTAGGAATATACTTAACCAAGGAGGTAAAAGACCTCTACAGGGAGAACTATGAAACACTGAGGAAGGAAATAGCAGAGGATGGAAACAGATGGAAATCCATTCCATGCTCATGGATCGGCAGACTCAACATCATTAAAATGTCTATACTACACAAACTGACCTACAGATTCAATGCAATACCTATTAAAATCCCGTCAGCATTCTTCACAGATATAGAAAAAATAATTTTACGCTTTGTATGGAACCAAAGAAGACCTCGAATATCAAAAGCAATCCGAGGCAACAAAAACAAAATGGGAGGCATTAATATGCCAGATATCAAACTATACTACAAAGCTGTAGTAATTAAATCAATCTGGTATTGGCATAAAAATAGGAATATTGACCAATGGAACAGAACTGAGAATCCTGATATAAAACCATCCTCAGATAGCCATCTAATCTTTGACAAAGCAGACAAAAATATATGCTAGGGAAAAGAATCCCTTTTCAATAAATGGTGCTGGGAAAACTGGATAGCCACTTGTAGAAGGCTAAAGCAGGACCCACACCTTTCACCTCTCACAAAAATCAACTCACGCTGGATAACAGACTTAAACCTAAGGTACGAAACTATTAGAATTCTAGAGGAAAATGTTGGAAACACTCTCCTAGACATCGGCCTAGGCAAAGAGTTTATGAAGAAGTCCCCAAAGGCAATCACACAGCAACAAAAATAAATAAATGGGACATGATGAAACTAAAAAGCTTCTGCACAGCCAAAGAAACAGTTAGAGAGTAAACAGACAACCTACAGAGTGGGAGAAAATTTTTGCATCCTACGCATCCGATAAGGGGTTGATAACTAGAATATACTTAGAACTCACGAAAATCAGCAAGAAAAAAATCAAATAACCCTATTAAAAAATGGGCAAAGGACTTGAACAGAAACTTTTCTAAAGAAGACAGAAGAGAGCTCCCGCCCAGAAGATGGCAGATGAGAAACACCGCCAGACAGAGTGTCTCAAGAAAAGACAGATTCTAGCAGAAATTAGAAGAAAGAAGCAAGAAGACGAGCCTACATCGGATGAGGGTCGGCAGGAGGAGTACTTGAGACCATGGGAGACTCCACAGGAGGAGGTCGCGGAGGAGAACTGGAGGCTGGGACCCCTGGAACAGCCCGGAGACCAGCGGGAAGGGTAGGTGGATCTACCGTTTCCCCTCCCCTGCATCCCGAACTGCTGGTGGGCTCCCCAGCAAGCAGAGGGACCTGCAGACACTAGCCCAGCAACAACCGCCGCCAGTGAGCGGTAAGCCACTAGCGGACGCAGCACCAGGCTCCCAACTCCCTCGGGGCACCTCCGTGTGCACAGACCCGAGCCGCGTGGCAGATGCCATATTGCCTCCTCCTCCCTCCCCCGACCCTACCCGTGGCTGCCCAGAGAGACAGAGAGACAATATAGCCACCAGCCGGAGGCACCTCCAGGGAACGGGACCTTCCCTTTTGGGGCCCTACAGCTGACTAAGGGGAACTCAGACTGTGAGCTCTCTGCCCGCCAGCCCTACTAGGTGCTGCTGGCATGGTGATCCCAGGAGAACGGGGCAGAGCCTGAGGTTGAGAGACATAGACCCAGCTTGGGCTCCCTGTGGGTGAATTGGGACAGGCACGCGTCTCCCTGGTGGGGACAAAGTTTGAACTCTGGGACCCAGAAGTCAGACCTGCAGACCACATCCCGTGCACCGAGGCCTCGCATTGCCCGGGCCACAGAAGGGATATACGTGAACAGCCTGCTGAGGTGTGTGTGCCTCCAGGGGCAGATCAGCATCCTAGAGGGCAACTCTCCCCCCAAAGGGAGGCCATGAGCCCAGCCCAGGTGGCGTTCCTGCGCAGGGAACCTCCCCGCCAGCATCACAGCCAGGGGAGGCCTGGTGGCGTGTGGTCTGGCCTGCTGACAGAGGCCCAGGAGTAGCCGCGGACTTGGGGACGGTGGAAAGAGGCCAGGCCAGCTCCAGACTGCGTGTCTCGGACAGCCCCACCCCCACACGCAGACTCTCTGACTGAGCGGGGGGCCATTCCAGCCCCTCCCTGTCAGCTTTGCCTGGAAGCAGAGAACAGAACTTTGACCCCTGCTAACGGCATTGGTGGTGCCTGAGGGTGGGCTTACCCAACTCAGCTCCGCCCAAACTCTCCCCTATACCAGTCCTCACTGAAGGGGAGAAAAGGACACACCTGGAAGTCCCAGGGCCCCACCCACCACCTGAGGCACTAGAGTTCTCTCTTCAGGAGCAAGAGCCGATAACAGGACACAAAAACAACAGGGTAGCCTGTTACTCCAAGCAGGCGCCACCTACTGACAGGGAGAGAATCCTGCACACCCTTTTCACGACACCTACTGATTCATTATACAGGGAGTGGTCGAATCTCACCCACAGACACCACCTACCGGCTCAGAAACTAAACTAGGCCTGTGAATACCCAAACAAAAACCTAAAGAAAAGAAACAACAACTGATTGACATGGGAAGAAATAAGCGAAGGAACTCAGGAAATATGAAGAACCAATCGGAAAACACACCCCCAAAGAGGAGCCCCAGCCCCCTAGAAATGGACACCAACCAAAATCAGGCAACCAAAATGACAGAAGAGGAATTTCGTATGTGGATCATAAGAACACTCACTGGACTGCAAGAACAACTCAATAACCAGCACGAAGAAACCACAAAAAGCCTCCAGGATCTAGAAAAAAAGTTCACTAAAGAAATACACACAATGAAGAAAAGTTTAACCGAACTCCTGGAAATGAAGAATCAGGTCAGGGAACTACAAAATACAGGGGAAAGTCTCAAGAACAGGGTAGACCAAACAGAAGAAAGAATCTCAGAGATTGAAGATAACGCCCTCCAATTAAATAAATCAGTAACAGAAAAGGAGCAGAGAAACAAGAGAAAAGAGCAAAGCCTACAAGACTTGTGGGATTATGTGAAGAAACCTAATGTGAGAGTCATAGGGTTACCAGAAGGGGAAGAAGACAACACTCACGGGTTGGACAAGCTATTTGAAGATATAATAGAGGAAAATTTCCCAGGCCTTGCTAATAGTCTCAATATACAAGTTCAAGAAGCTCAGAGGACCCCTGGGAGATTCAATGCAAATAGGAAGACGACACGACATGCAGTCATCAGACTGACCAAAATATCAACTAAAGAGGCCCTTCTAAGAGCTGTAAGACAAAAGAAGCAAGTAACTTACAAGGGAAAGCCAATTTGAATAACAGCAGACTTCTCTAATGAGACTTTACAAGCAAGGAGAGACTGGGGCCCCATTCTCACGCTTCTGAAACAAAACAATGCCCAGCCTAGAATCTTATTCCCTGCAAAACTAAGCTT